>JAKTTR010000004.1:382442-647405 GCA_030581575.1 Teunomyces aglyptinius
ACCAAGTGCAAGGTGGATTCCTTTTGAATGTTGTAGTCAGATAAGGTTCTGCCGTCTTCCAATTGCTTACCAGCAAAGATCAATCTCTGTTGGTCTGGTGGAATACCTTCCTTGTCTTGGATCTTGGACTTGACGTTGTCAATGGTGTCAGAGGATTCGACTTCCAAGGTGATAGTCTTACCGGTCAATGTTTTAACGAAGATTTGCATACCACCTCTCAATCTAAGAACCAAGTGCAAGGTGGATTCCTTTTGAATGTTGTAGTCAGATAAGGTTCTGCCGTCTTCCAATTGCTTACCAGCAAAGATCAATCTCTGTTGGTCTGGTGGAATACCTTCTTTGTCTTGGATCTTGGACTTGACGTTGTCAATGGTGTCAGAGGATTCGACTTCCAAGGTGATAGTCTTACCGGTCAATGTTTTAACAAAGATTTGCATAGTTATGTGTATTAATTTGTGTGATGTAGTAACGTTTACAAACGGGTGGCAATTGGGAGATTTTATATTGCCAACTAATGTGCACCCCCTATTTCCAATTGCGTGAGAGAATTGCTTTTTATTATTATTTTTAGTTGATAAGACGGGAAAAAAAGCAATAAAAACATGACCAGATGAAGAAGCATGTAATAAAAAGAAATTCAAAAAGGTTGCGGCTAACACTCTGTAATTTGAGTACAGTACACAGTAGGGTCGGAATCATTACTTGATGCGGTATGCGGGAATTATTTTGAATATTAAAACGGGGTGCGTATCTCGGGTAGATCCAATGGCCGGTCATATTTCATGCTAGGCGGGGGGGGGCGTTTGGGGGTTGTCGTTCTTAGGTTTCGAAAACCAAAAAAAAAATAAATAGGGGTGGGTTTATGTTTGGATTCTGTGGAACGGGTTGCGCAGAGTGCTTTCCTCCTCTACCAATGTTTGTAAATCTGCGTTGTTGTTGCGATGAAGTCTATGTCCAAATTCAAAATCGAGGCTTTCTGACCGTAACAAAGACGTATCGTTTGCAAGACTGCGTGGCGTGTCCATCAGCAAACGTTTGACGCCTGGCAGATTCATGTCGGTACGTAGAATGTGAATATTTACCCGGTATTGTTTCAACTCATCAGGGGATGTACAGAGAAGCACGATTTTATTCAACTTGAATTTGATGGTGTCGTTATATTTGATGGGGATGCTAATGCTCAAAAGCGGGTACATGTAAATGGAATAATTGTTGTACATCCAATGGAGGAACTCTTCAGATCCGTTTTGCATGAGATATAAGATGACCGTCACGGTTTTAAGAAGCACTAAGTAGATCTTATCGTCTGCAATTTGGATAGAGGACCTGATGGGCAACGTATTGGATCTTCTGATGCCAGTTGATGTGTCGCTAAAACTATTTCGTTTCGTACCGGTGGGAAGACACCCTCGAAGCCGTTTGGCAAGCGACGACGTCAAAAGTGGCAATTCTTTATTGCTATAAGTTAAGAGTGAAAGTTCGGTTAGCTCATGATTATATGGACCCATTGGTTCGGTATTGGTTGCGGCTTTCACCTTGGAATCGGTGGAACTGGTGAGGTTCCGGAACAGTTGGAATAAATGCCCCATATTTTCGGGGGTGGTGTGGCTCGTAATTAGGACAGACGTATGGCGGACGGTCGGCAGGGCAGATAAGTACTAAAAATGGTACCAGATGGCAGAAACTAACAGTAATGAAATGCTTTGGGTCAAGAAACACACAACACTCTTCTTGTATGTAAACAAACAGTAACTATTCTATACAACTTATGAAATCTACGGGTAAATGGGTACGGTCTAGTCGGATAAGTCTTGCAGCATGTGCAGGTATGCTGGTTATTTTTTTTTTTTTGTTCGTCTCATACTGTACAAGTTATGTTTTTTTCTCTTAACGTGACAACCCCAGAAGAAAGATCCTGCGTATCGCGGGCCGGAAATCACGAGGGCTACGGCCACAACTGTGTCTAATCGGTACAACCAGCGGCACACCACAAAAAAACTCTTTTCTGGGACACAAAAGAACGAAAAATTGATTACACAAAAAAAAACCTTTGGGAAAGTGATCTTCTGACTTTAAAACCCGCAAGTGGATTTTTCTCCTTTTCTGATTTTATGGCAATCGGCTTGATTCCTTCCCTATTGTAGAGACCATATTCCAAATATCCCCCCCATCTCCGTGATCCTGGTACATCAAGAAGACGATCTTTGTTACCCAGTTTTCCCACAAAGACGACCCACAGTTTCAGCTCCTCAAAGTCCCCTTCTTGACAGAGCTCAACGATACTTACTTTATCCCATCTCCACGTTTACCCAATAAAACATTTCACAATGTATTAACATTATACCCCCCTTACATTAGAATACTACACTAGGCGGGACGTGCTCTTTCATAGCTGATTGAAACAGAACTTCTCCATATCAATTTTTTTACGTTTGGATAACCCTAAATTTTTGCCTCATCCTTCCATTGGTTACATTACGATTTCTTTATCGCCCTTAGCACTTTCAATGTCAGACGACTCGACCTCTCAGGAACCGAGTAAACCGATACCGAACCATCATTCATCACCAACATCACCATTTGCTAAAGCAATTGATCCTCTCCGCAATGAAAAACCATCGTTTCACTACGACTTAGACGTCTTCAACTTGTGCAAAAATTACCTCGATACAAAGAATCGCCATGGTTTAGCTCTTATTGCCAGACAAAAGGGTATTCCCCCGTTCCTTCGGTTCAAGATATGGCCCATTCTTCTCAAGTACCATCCGTTTGTCTTGAATCCATTTATTCAACCCGATAATGATATTTTCAATGATGAAGAAAAAGATAACTCCACTTCAAACTCCAAGCTTTCTGAAGACGAGGCTCTGGTAAAGTTATCCAAACAAGACGAAATCAAGACTCAAATAAAAAAGGATTTGAAGAAATATATCCAACGGTTGAAGCACTCATCAAACATCCCAGCCTCGCCGCTTGAGCTTCAGATATTTGAAGTTTTGGAAAACTCAATTCTCAAGTTCTCTATGAAATGGGGTAAAATTATCAAGTATGATCAATATTTGACTTGGATAGCCCTTAACTTAGCCGAATGGTTCCCACCACTCCCCAACACCCCATGGGTTCTAGTTGGCAGAGATAACACCTCAATTGACAATCTGTATATCACACATTTAGTTGATGATTACTCAAACTACGTACAGAACATCCCACAATTGAAGGATTATGTTGATGAATTGATTAACGATGTTAATGTGATGTCGTTTCATGATGTTTTTGAAAGATTGGCTTTGGTATTATTACACTCACCAGAAGAAAGAAATACAAAGTCAATCTCGTCCTCGGCTTCTGTTTCTTCGTCCAGCTCCACCTCGTCAAGACATATTCCTCCTAAACAATTGAACAAAACCATTCTTCCTGTCTCAGGTGGTACCATAGAAGAAAGAGTATCATTCTTCATTTACTGTCTTCGAAAAGTATTACCTGAACTTTCCCAGTTTTTCTATGAAGAACAAATCTTAAACAAGTTTGGATCTCATGACGACGAATGGCTTATTTGGTGGCTCAACTACTGTGGATCCAAGGTTTGGTCCAAGTATGATAGAGGTAGAATTTGGGACTTATTACTAGGATGGAGATTGAAGAACCCAAAGAAAAGTATGGAGTATTACGTTGACAAACTTGACCTTCATTCTTGTGACCGGAATTTGATTGATAAATTGGGTCCTGACATCTTTTGGTCTGTCAGCAATAACGAGGATTCCTATGGACATAACGATATACAAAATGATGAGACAAAGAGACGAAATTCCTTTAAGGACTTGGTTGAAGAATTGAATAATAATTCGGTTCAACGTCCTCGAGGTTTTGCCGATTTGGCTATTTCAACAACTCCTTTGTCCGTGTTGGTGGATGATGATGAGAGCCTGATTACTGTTCCCTTTTCGAAATTGGATGCTCATATCGAAATACTCTTTGTGTCGTTGGCATTATTGAAGTCGAAAGAGCATGTATTGGTTGAATTGGACCAACACGAGATTCGTCAATTTTTGTCCCGTTTACCATCCAAGTCTTACAACTACAAACAAAAGAAGATTTCTAGTGTGAGCCCCGATTCAGTTCGTCATTCTTCCGTCTCATCAACCTCGACGTCTCTGTCAAGCATGCCGTCATCAACCCCACCATCGCCTCTCTCCATCTCTCCATCATCTTCAATTCCGCAGCAACCAAATGTCATCATCTCCAATGATTCAAATGAACATCACAAGGTTAATTTTATGAACAATATCATCAATGAGGCTGGTGAATTATGGAGAAAATGGTTATGGCTGGAAATGATGGATGACTCTTAGATATGAATGCACATGATTTTTATTGATACCACTCATTGTATAACCTTTTTATTTATGAAGGAATGTAAGTTTTTTGGTGCGGTTTTGTGCCCTGTATGCTTCTGAAAAATGCGATGCGTGAATTCATCTAAACTTCCATTAATCAAATCTACAACTATGTCAGACAAAGAGGTAGAAGTTTCTAAGTCCAAAAAGGAGTCCAAAAGAGAAAAGAAAGAAAGAAAGGCTGAAAAAAAGTCGAAAAAGGTTAAAACAACAGAAGCAGATGAACCAGTAGTTGAAGAATCAAATCAAGAAACTCGCGATGAGCAGAAATCTGAATCAACATCCAAAGAAGGTCTTGAAGAGATAGAAATAGACTTACAGGCTGGTGTGCCCTTATCTAAGAAGCAACAGCGTTTATTAAAGAAAGGTAAGTTAGATTTGGAAAAATTAGCCAAAAAGAATCCAGCACCAAAACCTGAATTAAGTGCTGAAGAACAGGCTGCTGCTGATGAACAAGAAAAGAAATCCAAGAAATCCGAGTTCGGTGTTTGGATTGGGAATCTATCATTTGATACTACCAAGGAAGATCTTACTCGTTTCATTGTTGGAAAGACATCTCAATTTATGACCAGCAGTGAAAGTACCAGCGATGAAGATTTGATTAGAATTGACGAAGAGGATATAACCAGACTTAATTTGCCTAGAAAGGAAAACAAGATCAAAGGGTTTGCGTATGTTGATTTCTCGTCATTGAAGCATGTTTTGACAGTAGTTTCGCTTTCGGAATCGCAGTTGAACGGTAGAAAGTTGTTGATCAAAAACGCCAACTCTTTTGAGGGAAGACCAACAAAGGATGCCTCTGCACCCTTATCCAAGAACCCACCATCCAGAATCTTATTTGTTGGTAACTTATCGTTTGACACTACCGATGATCTTTTGGAAGAGCACTTTAGACATTGCGGAGATATTGTTCGTATCAGAATGGCCACTTTTGAAGATTCTGGGAAGTGTAAGGGATTTGCCTTTATAGATTTCAAGGATGAACAAGGTCCAACTGCTGCTTTGAAGTCCAAATTGGCCAAGAAATTGATCAACAGACCTTTAAGATTGGAATTTGGTGAAGATAGATCAAAGAGAAACCCAACAAGAAAGAGAGAAGAGTTTGGCGAAGTTGCAGAAAACAAGCCAGTAGCCAGAGAAAGACCAGTTGTAGATAAGCCTGCAATGGCATCGAAACCAAAGCCAAAAAAGAGACCATTTGAACAAAGAGCGGACTCCAACAAAAGGGTCAAGTCTTCTGTTGCATTAGCTACTGCTCAAAGAGCAAGTGCTGCCATTGTCCCTTCGTCGGGTAAGAAAACTACCTTCGATTAGTGTATAATAGAACAGTTGTGATAATAAAAATTCAAACATATAAGCTAAATATAAAAACAGTTCTCTAGAGAACATGAATTGAATACTTTAAAAAAAATGAGTCCTTAATTGGTACCGCTCTTGGAGTAATTCTGTTCATACTCACCACTTGAGACTTCAAAGTAGTTTGGATTGTGCTTATTGGCCTCAAATTCATTATCGGAGACCTCTTCATAAATGGAATACGTTTCGTACTCAGAATCACTTTCAGCGGTGGTCTTTGTTTCAGGTACTTTATCTTTGCTGACAACTTCGTCTGCCTTCTTCAACGAGGGTTCAGTTGCTTTCTTCTTAGGCTCAGCATTGACTGTTTTCGAAAGATCTAAATCACTTTTACTTGAAGAAAACTTCTTTCCAAGCTTCTTTAATTTACCAGCAATACTGTTGGATCTTGAAGGTTCCGAACTTGAAATCTTCTTTTCCTTCGCAGGCACATTAGTTGAGGTGGCAGCACCTGAAGAGACTTTGACAGCGGCAGCAGCAGCAGCAGCAGCAGTGGAAGTTACGCCAGAAACAGCTCCAGTAATCCCGTTTTGAACGGCAGCACTTACTTTGTTGTTGTTAATGGATTCTTTTTTGCTTACTTCAGCTTCTTTACTAGGGATGGCTCGTTTATCCGAAGACAAGTCATTGCTAATCCCTAAAAAAGAACTGTTGTTACCTTTTGATTCTTCTTTTTTAGCATGGAATAAATCGTTGTCGTCATATTCAATCTGCTTGGAAAGACGAGCAACTTCCAACTCTCTATCTTCAATCAACTTCTGAATATCTTCTAATTGAGTCTTCTTGTCAAGCTCTTGAGTTAATCTGGCCTTTTCTTCTCTCAATTCTCTAATCTTCTTCAAGTTTTCAACCTCTTCCAACAATCTAGTCTTCTGTAACTCTTCAAATTCCAACCTTTGTTGGTACAACTTCAATCTCTCTTCGTGCTCAAGCTTCAATTTATCAATCTCGTCCAACTTTGCTTGTGCCAATCTTTCGGCTTCCAATCTGTCGTTGGCTGCCTTTGCATCCTTTAGTCTGTTGAGTTCCTCAATCTCGTTTTGCAATTGTTTAGCTTCTTCTTCTTCTTTAAGCTTACGTTCATTGTAAATACGTTCATGTTCACCTCTTTCATCAATCAATCTCTGTTGTTCAGCTTCTCTTTGCTTTACTCTCAAGCCACGTTGATATTCTGGATCATCCTTCAATTTCTCGTGTTCTTCTCTTTCTAACTTCTGCTTCAACAAGCCTTCCTTCTCTTCCCATTCAGCTTGTTCTTTGATTAATCTCTCCTTCTCTTCGGCTTCTTGCTTGGCAACTCTTTCTCTTTCTTCGGCTTCTTCTTGCGCCTTGGCTTCAGCTTCTTCTTTTAATCTCTGCTTCTCTTCGGCCTCTTCTTGCTTCTTTCTTTCAGCCTCTTCCTTCAATCTTTGTCTCTCAAGCTCCTCTTGGTGCTTCTTGGTTGCAGCAGCTTCTTCGGCTTCAGCTCTCTTAATCTGATGTTCTTTGGCAACTTGTTTGGCTAAATCTTGCTTCTCTTGTTCCCAATTAGCGAAATGTTCCTTGGCTTCAGTCAATCTGTTTGCACGAGCTTCCTTATCTTGCTTCAAGGTGGCTAACTGAGCACCATAGGCAGTCAAAGTACCGGCCAAAACACCAATTTCGGCATTCAAAGCAGAGTTCTTGGATTTCTTCTCTTCAACCTGCTTTTCTGCCTGGGCAATCTTATTGTCCAATTCTTCCTTGGTAGCCAAGTTCTTGGACACATTGCCAGTGACTTCAGTGTGTTTGGACTTTAATTCTTCAAGTTTCAGGGTATGTTGTTCCAACTCGGCAGTTAAGTCTTCAACCTTGGTGGATAATTCAGAATTTTTGTTGTCCAATTCCAGTTTTTGCTCCTGTAAGGTTTCAATTTCTTGTGTGGCAGCTTCTTGGTTGGCCTTCGACTCTTCCAATTCTTGTTTCTTGGTGGCTTCCAATTCATCGTGGTTCTTTATCAAAGTTTCCTTGTCAGTTGCGTGTTTGTCAACTGCTTTGGTTTCACGATCGTCAAAATCGCTGTTGGCAGTTTCGATTTCTCCTTTGGTAGTTGCTTCAAAGGTGGCTGCAGCAGTTCCGGCAGCGGTGACCAAATTGGCGACATTGGACAACTTGGATTCAATCTCTCTGGTGAATTTATCCTTTTGCTTTCCCAACTTGGAAAAGTACTTGTCAAAGTTGCCTTGCAACTTCTTTTCGTGGGATTTGATCTTGGTGTCCAAGACTTGTTTCCTTTTGATTTGGTCTTCGTTTCTGGTCTTGGTGACCTCTTCGTTGATATTGGCCAAAACAGGAGCAACTCTCGATGCAGCAATGTCGAGCAATTGTTGCTGGGTCATCTTCAAGCCAGAACCCAAGTCAACCACGTTATCTGGATGGTCCAAGTGACGGGTAACGGAGTCGGTAGCAGCGGCATTCAATTCGTGGTAACGGTTCAACAAGATTGGCTTATCTTTGAATTGTTCCAAGACCTCTTTGTTGGCTTGTTCGGGGAGAGGCTTGACTTCTGGTTCAACAGCAACGTCTGAACTTGTTTCAAGGTTGTTTGGTTCAGATGTGGCAGGAGTTTCGACTGTTTCTTCTGCTTCCGCTTCTGCTTCTGCTTCTGCTTCTGCTTCTGCTTCTGCTTCTGTTTCACCTTCTGCTTCACCTTCTGCTTCACCTTCACCTTCTACTTCAGCTTCAACTTCACCATCTTCGGCTACTGGTTCAGCTTCCTTTGCTGACTCCTTTGCTGCTGCTTCCTTAGCAGCTTTGTCTGCCTTTTCTTGAGCCAATCTTTGTTGTTCAGCCTCCAACGTTGGATGGGAGGTAAATTTACTAGGAACTGTAACCTGTTTAATGGAATTGGCATCCTTGTATTGCTGGTGGAGGTTCTTGGACTGGGGCCGGCGGGAGGTGTTTCTAAAGGGCGACACCCAAGTGTCGCTGGAGGCAAGCAGCTTCAACTTGGACGTGGCCTTGGATGTAGTGCCAGAGGACAACGAGCTCTTTCTCGGTTCGACTACTTCGGACATAATTAGAGATTGAGGTAGACGTTGGCGGAAAAGAGAATGGATAAATTCGAAGGAAAGGGGGCAGACGAATGGTGCAATGAAATTTCGATGTCACTGTGCGCGCGCGTGAGCGGTCGTTTGCTTGGGGTTTTCCTAATTGGGACAGCATGGAACGATTTCGCCAGGCGGTGGAGTTTCCATTGTGAATGAAAAACCTCATCGACAATAGACCCATTTGTCTTGCTATATTATGCAGAGAATTATATAGATTAGGTGATGGACCAATGTTGTCTTGTAGTTTCTAGATATTTTTCCCGCAACTTTCCACTGTCTGGCACCAACGTCGCGTTTGGCTCCTTCTTCTCAATAAACTTTTGGGTCCTGGACGGCACCCTTCAAATACTTAGATAATTAGCCCCAGTGCATCAACCTGGTTCATACTAAAGAACAATTTTCTGCCTCTGTTTTATCTACACATTTTTACATTCTACGTTTGGTGCGTCTGTTTCTTCTGGTACATCTGTTTCTTCTTCTGATCCCCACTGCTGCAGACGCACATCGTGGAAAAAAACAAGGAGCCGCCTCCCTTTATGTCTCTAGATACCTTAGCCCGCCCCAACTTTTTCAACCAAGAGCAGCACCAAACTATTCCACACAGCCATGTCTACGCTTATTCCCACAGCCTCGGCATGTCACCAGCTACAGCTTCCGCCCATTGAGAAGGACGATAGGCTCAACCTCAATATCCGAACAGGATCCGCAGCCACCTTGTACAACTCGTTGGTGTTTACGTTTGGCGGCCTTACGGTGGGTCTTGAGCTCTATGAATGGACCATTGACGAGTTGTACTCCACCTATCATGCCAAAATCACCCACTCCAACTCCAAACACAAACACGTTCTGTCGTACCTTTCGGGCGAACTCTTTTATCTACGCTTGTTGGAAAAGACATGGACCCGTGTGCCCATTAAACCAGACGCCCCCCGTCCACAACCAAGACTCTTTCACGAGATCTGTGCCCTCAACAATTGTATCTATGTCTTTGGCGGCTTGGTAGTACCGCAGGAATACGAAACGGTCCAAGCAACAGAACCATCGCAGTTTCTTCAACCCATCAACGACTTGTGGGAATTTAACTTGGAAACAAGCAAATGGACCTTGCTCCATGACGGCAAGGGCATAGAAACTGACCCCAGCATCCCAGTACCACGCTTCAACTTGAAGATGACCGTCATCAACAGTTTGAAGTTTGTCGACCAAAAAGACCATTTTGGAATCTTGATTGCGGGAGGCAAGGACAAGAACTCAAAACGTATTTACGACAACTACGTGTTCGATCTTGTGGATAGGAAATATGTCACTTCTTCACCTATCCAACTAAAGGTCACCACCGGGGACGCTGAAAAAGACACTGAAAAGGGACTCGACAATCTCTGTCGCAACGACAACAACGACCTCAATGTCGACTACTCAAACAGTATAATAGTGACGTTTTCAGACGAGATCGAAAACCAAAATACCGGCACCAGCACCAATAATAATGACAGCACGACGTCCCTTCCCCAAAAGGATCCTTCTACCCATAAACGAAACGAATATTCCACTTCCTCAACGTTTGAGGAATCAATCATTGTGTATTCCCCCATCAAAAACGAACTAGACAGCAAACTAGAAAACCCGTTAATCTCATTCAAAGTGGGCAAGTCTATCAGAAGCGGTCGAGTACTATCAACTCACCGCAAACGCCAATATTCCATGGATGAAAAGGAGATCAAGAACAAGACAGTCAATAAAAATATCCCTTTCAACCTACGATACCCCACTGGTGGTTTATTTGGCCAGAATATTGTCATGACTGGCTTTCTTCCCAACGATTACGATATCTCCATCTTTATCTTCAACAAACCTACCGGTAAATGGTCTAGACTCAATATCTTTTGTAACCATGACTACGGGTCCCATCGTTTTTGGGGTGGCTTTGCCTGGCAGTCCCACCACAAGGTGGTGTTGATTGGTAATTATCTTACTTCGAGAACTACAAGCGCAGTCAGATTCTTTACCGTAATGATAACTGTCAGTTTACCGGTAACAAATATATTGGCCAGTTCCGAATTGGCTGAGTCCTATGGTTTACGACATATACACCATCGCCACACCGACGATACGACTAATGACAGTACATGCAGCCTGGAACTCTTCGCATCCACCGACGACGAGGATTACGAAAACTTTAGTGATGAAGATGAACGCATTCATCAACAGAAATACCCAACTAAGGTTTCGGAGGCAACTGGCGGCGGTGATAATAATGGAACTGCGATCAGTTTCAGCGAGTATGTCCATTATGCTGCACCAAAGACCAAGTTTACCAAAGTAAGATCGGTGTTTCCACCTGCTGCGGTCACCTTGGGAAGAAATGCTTTTGATCGTTACGGTGACTTAATCTCAGACTTTGAGTTGGTTTCCGCCAACGGTGACAGAATTCCGGTGTCGTTGGCAGTGTTGATGGAGAGATGGGGCAACTACTTTATCCAACTTCTTGCGAGAGGGTATGTAAATGCTGTTGATAAATTTGAAACTGATCAGTATAACAGACACAACGAGGCCATTGCCCACGAACAGAATTACCTTACTCCCAAGGGTTCCACCACTTCCAGTGAATTTAGTAGTGGAAAGGACCATTACACCACCAATGCTAACATTTTGGGATACTTTTCTTCTTCAAAGAAGTCCAAGTCTTCGGGTGGAAGTGTTACCAGTACGACTTCATCTGATGGCGAGAATGGGTCTGATAAGAAGGATGATCCAAAGAGTAAACCGTTGTATCATATCTCTATTCCCGTTCCCCAGTCGAAAGTTGTATCGAAGGAGCCACCACAGTTTAGATTGCCGTTCCAAGAGAATACATCCACAACGTCCTTGGGCTCGATTAGAAGTCGCGACAGTCAAAATACAACCAAAACTGAATCCCAAAATTCAGCTCCCACCTTAGAGGCAAAGGAAAGTCCGGCTTTAGTATCTACATCGTTCGATCCCCACCAAGTTAGTACCAGAAAAGATTCAATAAGTTCAGGAACTAGTTCGCTTCTTACAAGCCATCTTCAAGATATCCCACCTCAGCTTCCGTTACCGTCTGAACAGATCCCTGCTGTTCCAGCGACTCCGAGTTCGTTTAGAAGCTCCACATCACGCAAGAATTCGAATGACTTGGGTTCGCCTCGTGCCTCGTTGATCCATACCTTAACTGTGTTGAGAAACATTCCAGTTTCAAAGTCTCCCAAGAGTTCTCCATTTGCGTCGCCACGTGCCTCCATATCTAATCAAGGAAGCGTGAACGTTGATTTAAGTACTGCTCCAGTACCTAATTTGAGACCTGTCCAAAGTGGAATCAGCTCCCCATTGTCGAACAAATTTAAGCCTGGAGAAATCCAATTGAATACACCTGAATCAGGAAATAGCGACCAGAAACTAAATTCTGACGGTCTCAAGTCGATCAGTATGGTTCCATTTGTTGGTCCAAGTGATTCGCAGGAAGGAGAGAAGAACTCTTCTTCCTTTTCGTCAACTCATTCCGACTCTCCCTCATACGCATCCTCTGGAAAGGATAGCATGGATGAAGATTTTGATAAGTCCACCACGGTTTCCGAAGAGCAATTACCGCAAAAGAATAGTTCCAACAGATTGTTTGACAATGCATTACTAAACTTTGACAATATTGATGAAGGCAAGTTTCGAATGGAGCCATCTTTGATTCCGAGAAAGTTATATGTTGCATTCCCTAGTGTGACTCTCAAAGCATTCTGTGAATACTTGTACACGGGGCAGGTGGGCAACAAGTGGTTGTTTTCGCCTACGACATTGGATAACTTGGGAATTGCCAAATTCTGTAAGGTTCCCTTACTTTACGACTTGATTAGTGAGATTTTGTTTGGTATCATTGGTAGAAAAGAGACTGAATTCATTTGTCAAGGAAAGAGGATGAAGAAGAGATACTTCAAGTTGTTGGAGCTCACCAACACCAAGTTGAATCCAAACTTCAAGTTCCCGTTGGACGAGTATGAAGGGTTTGTGAGTACAGTTGACGACGGGTACCTTGATATCGCCTTATTGAAGAAGACGTCGAATATCCATAAAAGCGGTTCAACATCTGCTTGGAGCTCAAAGAAAAAGAAATCATATACGAGTATGGTATCTAGGTATTCGGAACAAGATTCTACGATTGCAGAAGGTTCTGATGTTACGCCTGGTCCCGAAAGTCGGTCGCAGTCGGTTTCTGAATCGCCGGAACAAGTTCCTGAAGTTCAAGAGACAAAGTTTGAAGTTGATTCCAAGAGTGGTGAAGAAGATACGGATGAATCGGAAAAGAAGACGACTTCGGAGGAAGATACTGAGTTCGAGCTTGGGTTTTTGAATACTGACCATAATTCTTCGATAAGTTTTGGACCCAGAAGCAAATCTGTTTTTGATAAGATACATATCACGCAGATGGAGCAGCAGAGTTCAATGGAGGATACTAATGATGACGATAAGGAGAAGCAGTCGGTGACGTTGGAACAGTTGGTGAGTCCCGATTCGCCCATTCCGTCAGACTATTTCATTGATTTGATATATGAGGTTGCTGCGATCGTACTTGATATGAAGTTGATGTTGCGTGCTGCCAATGTGCGACAAATGAGTCGTGCTGCTGCACAGAGTAAGGTTGAGCTTGGAGATGCAATTGCCAAGTTGGAACAAAAGTACCAGGAACAACAGCAGCTGCCTCAGCAGCAAGGAGAAAAGTTGGTGAGAGCTATGTCAGGTACGAGAATCGGGTCTCCACGTGAGAGTATGGATGGGATGCATAGTCCAGGTGGCAGCAATAATACGAAGCTAGAAAAGACGAAATCTCAAGCATCGTTCCGTGGGCTTGGAGCATTCAAGCAGAACAAGCTGGATCCTAAGCTTGGCAACAAGGAAATCGATAAGAGAATTACGAAAATGATAAGAAAAGACGAGAAGCTTAAGCTCAAGAACGAGCGTGAGCGGCAGCAGCATGAGAAGCAGGAGCAGGAGCGTGTGAAACGTGCTGCGCGCAAGGAGGCCAAGGCGTTGGTGGTGGAGCAAAAGGTACGGCCGCTGCTCTTGTCGCGGACGACACTGAGAGTGAATTTCGAAAGCGACACCGCGTCGATCATCACGTTGAAGAAGAAACACAATTTGTTCCATTTCGGGTCCAGGAACGGCGATGCGCTGCCACTGCCACTGCCACGTGACGACAGCTCGTTTGATACGGTGCCAATGACACGGCTGCAGTCTGAATCCGGCAGCGTTACTCTGATGACGAGTCGCAAAAGCGACCTGAAAAAACGGCACTTTTTTTCATTCAAGAAGAAATAGAGACTGTTCCAAAAAGCCACTTGGTGACGTAACATGAGATTGCACAATCTTTTTAGCATAAATAAGCTGTGTATTCCTCGATAGACAATCAACAATGTCTTTACAAGTAACCACAGCAACGTATAACTTAAATAGCGACGTTTAAATCCCTGTATTTGTACCTAGTAACCCAGCAAAGAAGGTGAGGCCTACTCTACGATTTCGGTCGCATTGAAGTCAAGCTACAGACACATCGATACCACTGCCATCTACAGTAACGATGAAGAGGTTGGCAGAGGTATCCGTGTGCCAGGTAGCAAGATCTTTGTCAACAGAAAGGCGTACAACGGCTTCAACCATGTTGATACCTACTGGGTAATCCAGACCTTCTCTAAGCACATCGATGGCCGTGTTCGTGGTCTATCTTCTCCATTGACCAAGACCAACTGGCGTTGAACGAGGCTGAGGTAGCAGTGGTGCCTACAGTCAACCTGTTCGGGTCCCATCCGTTGTTGCCACATCCCACACTCTAGGTCCTCTTGGAAACAACAAAACCGTACAATTCATTCCCAAAACTCACAGTGTAGAACCTTCGCAGGTCATGGTTTCGTGGGACAGTCAGAGAAAAAGTAATATTGACTCGAGAATCGGTTCGAACTTAACTGAGTCTGGTGTTATCACAATCAGAGTTTGAGTTACTCAACAATTTGCCTGCCGAGAATAGTATTACAAGAACCTGTATGTTTTGTATGATTTGTTTTCCCCGCTTACGGGTAGGTTGAGGCGAGATCTAGTAACAAAACAGATTTTAGATTTAACCTAAACTTTTTTTTTCAACCCCACACAATTAGGTATTGTGGGGTGGGATCATTTCCTAAGTGGGAACCGCATCCGAAACCATACGAACAAGGACCAAAAAAACCATCATATAAATAACATTGGAGTAGCGTCCTCATTTTTTTCAATCCAGTATCTTTTACAATGAGTATTAATAAAGAACTAGTTGAGTATGCGTATGCCAACCTTAATAATCTTCCACGTGGTGAGGAGTACGAAAAGATGATTCTGTCTGTTCCGTACGACTGTTTTGCCAATGAGTTGTTGATTGCACGCAGTGTGTCGCATGAAAAGGCGCTTGATTACGGCAATATCCGGATGAAAGACTATGACTACGACTTCCAACGGTTCTTTGAGGCACGGAACGAGTATCTCTCCGGAATCTTTGGCAAGACCCACGGCGATGTTTACTTGGAGCCACCATTCAATGTTGATTATGGATGCAATATTAGTTTCGGTAAGAAATTCTATGGTAACTTCAACATCACGTTCTTGGACTGTACACTTATCACGTTTGGTGACCATGTGATGGTGGGACCCAATGTCGTGTTTACCACAGCCACTCATCCCACTGATCCTCAAGAACGGTTGGATATGGTTGAATGGGCCAAACCAATTACTGTGGGGAACAATGTTTGGTTCGGTGCGAATGCCATTGTGTTACCAGGAGTCACCATCGGCGATGGTGCAGTAATTGGTGCTGGCTGTTTGGTGAACAAGGATGTACCTGCCAACGCCGTCGTTGTGGGTGTACCCATGAAGATTGTCAGAATTGAAAAGCCCGACAAGAATCAGGTTCCCCAGTGAATAAATTTAGAGAATTTAGAAACAAAAATTTAAATATACAACAGAAAAATCAAAAATTATAAAAATCTTACTATTCACCAATGTCGTGGCAGCCTCCCAGTTACACACCAACGGACGTCGACGACTTTATTATCCCTGATGAAGAAGAATCACCACAGCCAACAACAAGCCTGAACTTTGGGCTTTTTTCGGGATTCGGGGCGGTGCCCAAGGTCGATCTTTCCAGCACGTTTGCTCCGTTTGCCACGTCGGTCCCCAACACCACGTTCCAGGAACGCCAGTATACTGGTGGCGATACGCTTGATGAGCCCATTTGGACCACATTGAAACGTGATATTGGCCAGATCGGCACGCGACTTGCCATTGTTGTGTGGCCCATGCAGTTGAAGACGCTCGCGGCGCAGCAGCAACAACGCTTGGTTACGTTTGCTAACCAACAAGGACTCCGTGTGCCCGCTGGATTCGTGATGTCCGTGGACGAAACAGAACCCACCAGTACCGACGATATCCAGCAAAATAGCTTGGACTGGGACTTATGGGGCCCCCTAGTGTTTTCGCTTGTGTATGCCGTGCTGTTGGGTCTTGCCGGACTGAGCCTGCTTGAGGTCAACCGTGTGTTTTCCACCACGTTCTCACTTATCTGGATCTTCTTTGTGTTGATTGGGCTCAATGTCCAGCTCTTGGGAGGCACCATCAGTTTCTTCCTGGCCGCATCGGCCGTGGGATACTCGATGTTTCCCATTGCGGTGGCCGAGATTGTGTGCTGTGTGCTCCTACACAGCCGGTTGTTCCGTGTGCCGCTCATGACCCTTGCCAATGTCTGGAGCATCTACGCGGGAGTAATGAGCTTGAAGTGTTCGGGAGTGTTACCAGGCCGTGTTCTACTTGCAGTGTACCCGGTAGGATTGATGTATTCAGTATTAAGCTGGTTGGCAGTGATTACTTAGTCTATAATAAGAGAAGAAGAAATGGAAATGCAATGCCTGAAATGAACGTACGATGACCATCGCCTCGCGACGTGGAAGAAGTAGATGATGCAGTAGAAACAGTAGACGTAGATGATGCAGTGGTTGTAGCAGGATCAGAACGCAACGTCACGCTGTCAACATCAGCTAAACCAATGCGACTGTTTTCCAAATCAAACACCGTGTAGTACTCTCTCATGAACGTGGTGCCCAAGACCCAGCTGGTGTACCAATCGCGTCCCTGGATCCGCGATGCACACAAACCCGCAAGGTCACCGGTGTACTCGTGGTCTTTGAAAGATTGTGCCGTCACCACAAAGTCCTTGTCGCCAATTGTGATTGTGAATTGTGCCGTCAGGTTGCATGGGAACGCATAGTCACCGAGATTGTTCTGGATTAAACCTGATCCAAAGAGCTGGCGATGGAGATTAGTGGCTTCATCAAGTGGTAATATGATACCGGTAGTACCTGTATCAAGAATAGCTTGGCGTTCCATCGTGGTGTTGGTGGTGGAAACAGTGGTGTTGATCATCCAGTACGACTGCTGGTTGGGCACAAGGTCAACGTAGTGTACGTCTGGCAAACGGGCCTGTGATCCAAGTACCATTACACCACCAAATGCAGACGGTACGGCAGTCGAGGCGTTGTTGACGGTGTACGTGACGGATTTGTCGTGGGCCAACACCAATGCAAGCACCAGCTCGTCTATGTCGCCGCTAGCGGTCCACTGTGAGAGCAAGTTGCCGTCAGACACCGTGCTGCTGATTCCAATAAGGCCACTGATATTATAATCCAGGAACAAGCCGTCAGTGTTGTTGGCAAGACCAATGGTCATGTTTGATGTGGACAACCCGGCAATATTGAAGCTGAGGTTGTTACTGGCAAGCGGAACCATGCTGCCCGTGATGTCGTGGGTCGTGTATGAGAGCAGGAACAGGGACTCGTCAACGAGTGGCTTGTTGACACTGATCTTGTTGATTGTCAGTTGGTTGCATGCACTGTCGGTGCACGAGTCGTTGTAGATCCACGAGTGTGCCGAGCCTGTGTCCAAAAGAAGCGGGAACGGGTTGTTGCGTGCACCATCAACGGTGGCGTTGAGGTAATAAATCGACTCGTACTCGTCAGTATAAAGAAACTGGACGGTTGGTGATAGTTGGAATGTGAGTGTCTTGGATCCAATGGTTGGGGCTTTAACATGCACAGGTTTATTGACGATCGGAGCCTGCAGCAGCGACAGCAAATCTTCCACGCCGAACTCGCTGACGGGCCACAACGCCATCGCCACAGCTGCATGGACCAACACAACAACAAACGGACGGATCATGCTGCTGAAAAGAAGAACACACATTTTGTTGCAGAAAACGCGATGGCTCGATTGGGACAGATCCTGGTGCTAGTCGTCCTAATTAAGGTGCATATAACACAAACAGAGAACAGATTTTTCCGCATTGGGAATCGTCTAAAAACAGACATTTTCATCTTCTCACATCACATATGTGCAGGTATGATGCGCCATGGCCCTCTACGTGCAGTCGGATTGATCTACTGGTTATTCAGCTGATTACTTAGTCTATAATAAGAGAAGAAGAAATGGAAACAAGCCGGAAACGAACGTACGTGGCGCATCGCCACGTGAGGTGGAGGATTTGGTAGAAGTGGAGGATTTGGTAGAGGATGTTTTGGCAGAAGTGGAGGATGTAGATGTTTTAGTGGAAGTAGAAGATACCGAATCAGAACGTATCGTCACTTTGTCGACATCACCGAAACCAACACGACCATTTTCCATGTCAAACACTGTGTAATATTGATTTAATAACAGTGAGCCAAGTACCCAAAAGTCGACATATTGTAGGCCAAAAATCAACATTTCACATTTATCATCTGAATACTCAATATTTGGACCTCTGAACATATCTGCAGCCACCACATAGTCTTTGTCTCCAATCCTGAGTGTGATTTCCGCCGTCAGGTTACATGGCATCTCATTCACATCGTAATATTCATCGTCTGAGTCCGGTCCAATGATGTAGCTGTGTAGATCATCGAAGTCCTCCTTTGGCACACCCATGCCACCAAAACTAATTGAGATGCTAGCTTGGTGTTCCTTTGTGGTGTTTCCGAAAGTAATAGAGGAGTTGACGCTCCAGTGCGAGTACTTATTGGGAACAATGTCGGCGTAGTGGACGTCTGGCAAACGGGCCTCTGATCCAAGCACCATGACACCACCAACAGAAGAAGGCAAGTCTGCTGATGTATCGTCAACGAGGTACGTGATGGATTTCTTGTATAACACTCCAAACACCAGTTCATCTATGGCTCCGCTGGCAGTCCACTGTGAAAGTAAGTTATTGTCAGACGCAACACTGTTGATGCTAATAAACCCACTGGAATTGCACGGCGCGAACGAACGGTAAGTGTCGTTCATAAGGCCTAACTTCAAGTTTGACGTGGATAATCCGCCAATACTGAAGCTGAGGTTGTTGCTGGCTAGTGGAAACATGGAAAAGCTGGAATTAGAATCCTTGTCGAAATATGTGGTCTGGTCAACGAGTGGATTGTTGGTGCTGAACAATGTAAGGTCTCCGCAAAAAGGGTTGTCGTACGTATCATTGTAGACCCACGAGTAATTCCCTGTGGTATCAAATACAAGCGGGAACGGATTGTTGGTAGAGCCTTCAATGGCGGCGTTGAGGTAGCGATATGTGTTATTAAATTCATCCACGGCAGTATCAAAAAACTGAACGGTTGGTGAAAGTTGAAATGTGGGGAAATCGGAGCTAACGTTTGATGCTTTGACATTCACATTGCCATGATCGCTGCTAGGCAACAATGCCATCGCCACAGCCGCATGGACCAATACAATAACAAACAGAAAGATCATGTTGAAAAAGAAAAATAGATAAACTTTTTAAAATCGCGATGGCTCAATTGAGTCAGACCCTCACAAGGTTTACGAAAAAAAGGGAACGCAATGTCCGCATTTGGAATCGCTTATAATTCAGAAATGATTTTCATATTTTCCATCACATCTGTGCAGGTGTGATCTGAGGTCTACGACAGTCATTGGATTAATGTATTCGTTATTAAGATGATTAGTAGTGATTATTTAGTCTATAATAAGAGAAGAAGAAATGGAATAACTAAGCCAGAAACGAACGTTCGTGGAGCATTGCCACGTGAGGTGGAAGTTTTGGAGGATTTTGTAGATGTGGAAGATTTGGTGGAAGTAGAAGACACTGAATCAGAACGTAACGTCACACCATCATAATCACCAAAACCAACACGATTGTTTTCCAAGTCAAACACCGAATAATATTGTTTCAAAAACGGCGTGCCAAGTATCCAAGTGTCGAACATTGTGCTGAAGACCAACATCTCACATATGCCATCTGAATCCTTGACCTCTCTACCTTTGATCATATCTGCAGTCACCACAAAGTCCTTGTCTCCAACCCTGATTGTGAATTGCGCCGTCAGGTTACATGGTAACTGATCCAGGTCGTACAAGTGACTGTCTAAGTCCGGCCCAAGTAGCTGACGATGGAGAACAACGAGGTCATGATATGGTATCATTAATAACACAGAACCAGTTGCGACGGCAATTTGGCGTTCCATAGTAGTGTTTCCAGCAGTAACAATGGAGTTGAACGTCCAGAACGTGTCCGGGCCTGGCACAACGTCGGCGTAGTGGACGTCTGGCAAACGGGCCTCTGATCCAAGCACCATGACACCACCAACAGAAGAAGGCAAGTCTGCTGAGGTATCGTTGACAAAGTACGAAATGGATCTGTTGAATGACACTCCAAACACCAGTTCGTCTATGGTTCCATCGTTAGCCCACTGCGAGAGCACGTTAGTATCAGATGCAAGGCTGCTGATACCAAGACACCCATCGATACCGTTCGGTACTAGATAGAGGTTAGTATCGTCGACAAGAAGCATCTTCAAAGTAGACGTGGACAAGCCAGAAATGTTGAGGTCAAGCTTATTACTATCAAGTGGAACCAAGGTGTAGTTGTACCCCGGGGAAACCAGGTACGGGATTTTGTCGACAAGTGGCTTTTTGGTGCTGAACTTTGTCAGCTGGTCGCAGTAACCGCTGCTACACGAATCGCTGTAGACCCACGTGTAATTCGAGATAGTATCCAAAAGAAGCAGGAAGGGGTTGTTCCTAGCGCCTTCAATGGTGACGTTTAGGTAATAAGTCAAATTATAATGGTTAGTATAAAGAAACTGGACGGTTGGAGAAAGTTGAAATGTGGGGGAAATGGAGCTAACGTTTGATGCTTTACATTCACATTGGCGTGATTGTTGTCAGACAACAACGCCATGGCCACAACAGCATGGACCAATACAATAACAAACAGAAAGATCATGCTGCAAAAAGAATGTTACATTTTTTTTTTGGAAGAAGATGCGATGGCTTCGACTGACTCAGACCCTGGTCGAAACGAGGCGGCTTTTACACCAAAAGAGAGCGCAATGTCCGCATTTGGAAGACGCAAAAAAAAAAATTCGACATAATTTTCATGTTCTCGAATTTTGGAATTTGTTCGTAGTTTCGCGCTCGTGGCGTTGTCGTACTCAACGTCAGACGACGTTGCTTGCAACACCGTTCGAGCCCCGAGACCGGAATTTTATATGATGAACAAAATGGATGTGAACAATCTCTGAGTGGGTCTTACGGCCCACGTAGATTACAAACCCTGCCTTCCTACTGACAATTCTTTTTATTAGACTAAACTATCCGCCCTTTTTCCGTCTCTTCTTTCTCTCCATCTTGGCGATCTCTTGAATATCGTCCTCGCTCGGCTCGTATATGTGCCAAATTGTATAATGCGGCAAGCCTCCGACCCTATAGCCCATCTTCTTCGCCATCTTGCCAAACGCCTCGGTTTCGGCGTGGTTTTCAAACGTAAATGCCGGGAAATGCACCCCGTGCCTAAAGATCTGGGCCCGGGCCAAGATCGACACGCCTCCAACACCGTCCAACTCAATCACATCGTTGGGGTTTCCACGCAGGTCCCGAATGTATCCCAAATGGACTCTCCAAGTAGGATACTCGGCGTAACCTTCAACAATGACATCATCTTCGTCCAACGTGTGTGCGAGCTCAATGGCAGCGTCCGACTCCAACCACGAGTTCAAGTCGTACGCCTGTTCGTGGTCGTCTCCTAAAAAGATAGGCAACGGTCTCCACACGTTGGGGACCATGACATCAAAATCGTGTTTCATCAAGTCTTCAATGACTTCACCAGGACACGTTTCAATGTCAACGTCACGCCAGTAGATCCACAGATGGTACGGTTTCAATGCGCTCGACGTCAACCAGTTTCTGGCCCGTCCCATCAATTTACGCCGAATACCCTGGACCTTGACGGCGTGTCTATCACTGAATCCCTGACCAATGATCTGACCGAAATCCTTCTTGAAGATGGTGACGGATCTGAACGGGTCGTTGAAACCCTTGTGGCGGGCCTCGGGGTTATTGTACGCGTTCTGGACCATCTCGGTGTACTTGGAGTCCATGTACAACTGGTACAATTCCTGGGAGCCCTTGACTCCGTTGACGTCGGATTCTTCTTCCTTCAACTTCTGCAACAATGTGCCATTCTGTAACGCAACCGAGTACTCGAACGCCGTTTCCAACGTTCTATCCTCCGGAGAGCAGTCGGAGACAAGGAACGCAATGTCGATCAACGAATGGTCGTATGTCAAGTTCATCAAGTTGTAGAACGCCATGGGCATCACGTTCTCGGCGTTCCGCAACGGCATCAAGAACAAGACAACATCGCCGTTATTCTTGCCGTCAGGCGAGCCACGGTAGTCTTCCAAGTCATAGTACTCGACCACGTCGTGGTACGCTTCTTCTGGTGTACGGAGATCAGTCTCCAAAACAGACGCATCGCTATGTTTTGTCACGCCGTCACCAGTGACACTGTAGACGTCAAAGTCCGCCAGCGACACTGGGTCCACAAGCAGCGCACTCTTCGACACGTCTCCAGACGCCGAATTGCGGAAAAACACGAGCCATACCACCACCAACGATACCACGCCGATGAATGTCCGCTGGATCCATTCTGCTCTCTGGCTCTTCTTGGGCTTGAGCTTGTTATAGCTGTCGAATTAGTATGGGTTGTTGATCTTTCTCTTTTTTTTTCTACATACATTGGGAGATCGGACTTCTTCCCGTAGGTATCTATAACCATGTTACCGTGTTGCGTTTGCGTTGAACGTGTAGAGCAAAAAAACCCTGAAACGGAAACGGAAACGACGCAGCAAAGAAGTGGATTGAAACCTGTATATAAATTTTTTTTACTCGTTCTTTTTTTTTTTTTATTTTTCTTTTGTTTTATACAGGCAGACGTATTTTTTCAGACATGTTCCTCCAAGCCGTTTATGTCTGGATGGAACCATTCGTGTTTCAAGGTTTGCCAGCACTTGCGGGCAATCGCAGTGGCGTCGTGTTCCGAGGCAGCCATACCTTCGATGTAGACCTTGAGTTTGGGCTCGGTTCCGGAGCCACGACATGTGAAGCGCACGGTTGCGGTGCCGTCGCGGAGCACGGCGGTGATCATCTGCGACTTGGGGTCGGTGGGAAGTACCGGCTGGTGAGACGGCGTCGACGAATCGTAGCCTGTAGTCAAGTCACGCCACGATTCCACCGTAAATGAACCAATGGTGGCAGGGTACGGTTTGTTGGTGTTTCTGACGGTATCAAAGATTTCCTTTGTCTTGGCCAAGTCGTTGAGTTTGTAGTAGCCATTACATTCCTTAAAGTAGCCGTACGTGGCGTATCCCGATTCGAGCTTGGCTACGAGATCAAGCAGCGAGTTGCTGAACCATTTCTCGTACAATTGAAGAAACACCACCGCTGCAGCCACGCCGTCCTTATCGTTGACCAAATCAAACATAAACCCAATCGCTTCTTCGTATGCAAACGGCACAGTGTACCCCTTTTCCTTGACGTCAATCGCCTTGTTACCGATCCACTTGAATCCCGTCAACGTATCTTCGTAATGGAACCCGCGTTTCTGGGCCATAGAACGCAAGATCTGCGACGATACCGTCGAGTTGAGCAAGTACGTAGTAGCCATCTGGTCGGCTGGAACCACTTCTTCAATATAGTAAAGAGCAAACAAGAACCCAATCTCGTTTCCTGTCAATTGGCGCCACTGGCCGCCAGTCTTGATGGCTACACTGAACCGATCTGCGTCAGGATCGTTGGCAAGCACCAACTTGTGGCCGTGTTTATCGGCCGTAGATATCGCCAAGTCCAAGGCTCCCTTTTCTTCGGGGTTGGGGAACTTGACGGTAGGAAAATCGGCGTCGGGCTGTGCCTGTTCAGCCACGGTCACCATTGTGTATCCCTCAAAACAGTTCTCCATCGTCTTGGTGAAGATATCGAGCCCCACGCCGTGCACAGGCGTATACACAAACAGCGATGTGAGTTTGGTGCTGGTGACCAACTTTTCCTGGACCTTGGCAATGTACAACCGTGTCATTTCATCAGCAACACACACCAAGCGTCCAGAAGCGAGTCCCGCCTCAAAGTTCCCAGCCACGTCCCATGCCGTGGGCCACGGGACCAAGTTGGCATCGATGGCAGCCGCAATGCCATCGTCGTGTGGGGGAATGATCTGACACCCGTTGCCGTAGTACACTTTGTAGCCGTTATCTTTGGCAGGGTTATGTGAAGCAGTGACCATGACACCCGCCGCGGCGCCGTATGTATCGATTGTGAATGGAACGAGTGGTGTGTGGACAAACCGATGCTCGCCATTTGTATCCTTTTGACTTTCCTGGGACAACCCTTGGCCCAAGTACCATACCTTCAATCCAGCAGCAAGGGCTACGCTGGCCGTGATCTCTGCAAACCGTTGCGAGTGGTGGCGGTGGTCGTGACCAACCACGATGGCAAGATCGTCCATGTGTTGTTGTTCCTTGATGTACAGCACCAAGCCCTGCGATGCCTGGAGCACCGTCACGTCGTTCATGTACGCAAACCCTGCCGTCATCTCAGCACGAAGGCCAGCGGTGCCAAACGTGATGCGCGGCCGCATCCGGCGTTCCAACTCCTCCACGTTGTTCGTGTCACGGAGCTGCGTGATCTGCGCGCGCGTCTCTTCATTAGCATCCACAGCCAACCACTGATTTGCCAATTCCATGATACAAAGAGTGAAAAAAAGGGTGTTACTCAAAAGTGGTGATAGAAAAAAAAAATGTACATATTTATATTCACGTATACACCAACTGGTACTCATTGACCAGCGAATCGGAGGCGAGTCCCCAAAACTTGATTTCGTTACTGTCTTTAAAACTGGCATCAGAAGCGTCGCTTGTCATCGCCAACGCCACGAGATCCGGAGCGCCAAGCGTGCCGCAGCGCCGCCATGTCTTGGTCTTCTTGATGTAGCGGTGTACGGTGAGGGCTGCGGTATCGTACGCGACAAGCACCAGCGACGACGGATCAATGACAAAGTCGGTGCAGCTGTCGATTGTGTGTACCACGACGTTCTTCCGCAAGTCAAACACCTGTAAGCAGCTCGTGGTCTCGGCCGACACCACTGCCATCCAGTAGCCGTTGCGCGCAAAGGTGATTTTGGTGATGCGTCGGTATTTTGTCGCTAGCGTCGCGACGCGCGCGCCGTCCACCACGCTGTAGATGTCCACCGCCGCCGCGGTACCGATACCCACAAGGAGCCCGTCCACATGCACCGCGGCACACGTAGCGTCGGTGATCGGTACGCTGCGTACCTCTGTCGCCCCGCTGTAGAGCCGCCACGCCGATGCAGACACGGCAATAAACACCTGTGCCACGCCCGGATGCGCAAGCACCGCCATCACGTTGGGAGTAGCGACAACTTTTTCGCCCACGACAAGTTTGTCGCCGTGCGCTAGCACCGCGACCCGCTCGCTATTGTCCACAATGCTCGCCACGGCCACCACACCGTTCGCCGCGCGTTCTGTCACGTCGCCGTGCTCGTCCACGCGCGCCATTTTGTCGCTATCGGCCACCACGAGCTCGTGGCGGTCCACGCAGTAGTTCCACGCACACACCGTCTCCACCGGCCGTGCCACCTCGCGACAGTGCACGATTTCCACCACCGCATCGGCAGCAAGCGAAAACAGCACCTTTTGTTTATGGAGCGCAAATAACTTTGCACCAGCATCTGATATCTCGGTGTATACAGAGTCCACTGGTTCTGGTGCTGGCACCGGCACTGGCACTGGTTCGGGCTCAGTGGCAAGCTGCTGGAGCGCAGCTTTGGCCTCGTCACGCTCGCGGATCGCGGCCGCTGCGACCCGCACCGCCGCGTCGTGGTGGTAGAGCGCAGCACTCAACTCCTGGCGTGCGGCATGGAGCTGTTTGCGAAGCACAAACACTTCCATAGCCACGGCGTCCCATTCGTTCTGGAACGACGCCAACATCTGGGGAATCGACGTCGTGTTCACACTCACCTTGGGAGGAGCCATGCTCGGCACCGCAAGCACAATGAGTTCGTCGGCCGTCAACGGCTCGTCGTTCACAGGATCGGTGCTGCTGGTCGACAAGTAACTGACGATATTCTTCTTATCAAACACAGCGCCACTACGAGGCAGAACCACGGGCTCTGTTGCTGTTTCGCCGGTGATGGAGCAGAGCATTCGTTACTGGAAAAAAAAACATATATTTCGCACTAGATTTTTTATATCATCATCATTTCTCGTCGTCGAACGAGTGTCTCGAATGCATCGATACCGGCACGTGCTCGTAGGCCACCGGTGGCTGGATTGTTCTGTAGCGGCGACGGTTGGTGCCAAACATGCCACAGCAATGGCCCAATAAACTCATCACGACCACAAGCAACGCAGCGACGGCCAGCGACCAGATGAAGGCATAAAAGTTCACGGAGAGGTACGATTTGGCCCCAAACTCGGCAATGCTGTTGTTGACCTGTTTCCGCACATAGATATACGTCCCGGTGGCACACGCGGCCAGCGCCAACGCCAACACAAAGATGATGGCCTCAAACACAAAGTTGAGGAACAGGAGACAGCAGTTGTCGGGCGAAAGACAGAACGCAAGGAGCTGCACCACAAGCGAGATGGCACTGAGTGCGGCCACGACAATCACCAACACAAACGATGCTTTGGTCACCGAATTCAAGCTCTGGATATCGTTCTGAAGGGATCCAGGCAACTGGAGGGTCTGGTAACTGATGTTATCGAGCAAGACCTGGATCTGCGACCGTAATGTCGACAGGAGCTGCGACAGAAGCGGCACATCGTTGATGGTGTTGCTCAACGTACGGTTCAACTCGTCCTTGAACACCTGTAACGGATCGAACCCGTACGCGGCCTTGGCAGGCGAGCACCAGGTAATGTTCACCTGTTTGTTGTTGAACTCACTGACATATTTCTGTAACTTGGCATCGTACGTCAGTTTGCTGGTGAGCGACCCACGACAGTAGCCCCAGTAACTCACGGTGTACACGTCGGCAATGCCCAACTGTTCGAGCGTCACCAGCTGCAACAAGTTGCTAATGGTTTGCTGTACACCTTGCGTGCCCAATGACAGGGCGATGGGAGCAGCAGCAGATGCGACCGATTCAGGAATACTGGCTCTCTTTGTAGGAGGAGGCAACTCCCGTTTGGGAAACGCCGAAACATCAATGATCTTGGCCAAATTGAGCTGGTTAAGCTGGAAATCAATGAGGTACGTGTTGCTGAGGTACGACTCGGCCTTGTACGAGCCTGTGAGCGCAAACACACCAAGCACAAGCGTGGCTAGCGAAAGGATAATGAGTATGAACCGAAAGAATCTGAACATCATCTTGGGAAAATGGCGTTTAGTTGTGGATCAGCTGTGTCTAACAGGTTGTATTTATTGTAAGTGATTTGTTCGGATATAAAAAAAATCAATGGATAAAAATAGATGCTGGCTGAGTGCGTCAAGTAGGAATTGATGATCGGGCGCTGTGCTTTCTACTTGTGGCTATGATTCTCCTAGTCACTCGTGGTCCTTGTTGATGGCAGCAGATTCTCTGCTATTTATCTCTTACCGATCGCTTTTGTCACATAGACAACACTTGTTCGTCTCTTTGAATCACCATCACAAGCTGCTGGCTCACACCTGATCTCTGCTGGCTCTATCGCCCATTTGGGAAAGACCCGTGACCAGGGCTCCGTAACATCTTCTCTAATCTCGCCTCGCTCCTTCACCTCAAATTACTTGCATCTAATCTCGGGGGGCTGTCGTATTGTTACCTCTACTTATACATTGTCCTTACTATGTTACACGGGTGGGTTGTGGCGGGGCTCAGTCTTTGTCCATGCTTTATTTTTAGCACTGTGGTCTTTTCTTTTCTCTTTCTCTTGGTCTGATTCAATCCTCAAGATCGTCAAAGCCATCCAACAATTCCTTCTCTAACTCATCCAAATCCTCACCTTTCTGCTTCTTTCCATTCACAATAGGCTCATCATCATCGGCCTCTTCCAATCCTCTCTTCTTTGACTTGTACGCATCTTTAATAAATGAATCATATTTCTCTTCTTTCTTCTCATCTTCCTCTTCTTCATCATTTTCTTCTTCTTCTTCATCATCATCATCATCGCTGATATCAGCCAAGAACTCATCCACTTCTTGGTTGGCTTCGTCTAAATCGTACCGCTCAATTGACTCCACCGAATCAAACCGCGGCCGTGCATTCTCAAGAACTTTTTCAGCCTGTTTTTCAAGCACCTTTTGATACTTGGTGATATCTTTTGGATTCACCTCCCACCCATCAGCAACATTATCTCCTATAACATACTCTGACTCATCCACCTTGCTCCACGTACTCAAACACGCAAAGAGCCAGTCGGGATTCACAATCTGGACATTAGGAAGGATCCGCTTCGCCACGCGCGCTTTGAATGTGGGTCCGCCGCCGTTAGCGGGGTCTCGACAAACCACATGCGTCACTTCGGGGTATACCTCGTTCACCACTCGCACACCAAACTGCTTACACCAAATCACAATATCCGCCGTCTCGATATTGAGTCCAATCGGAATAATGCCCAGGAAAAGAACCGTGATGCCCTGCAAACACTGGCTCTTCATCTGCGGTATTATCGTCGTCAAATCAGGCTTGGTACTCGTCTGTTCAAGCACCTTATAGTACTCGCCATGAATATTCAAAAGCACCTTGTTTAGTGAATTCAACTCGTTATCGTCGTCATAAAGCAAGTTATCGTCTTCATCGGAATCAGAATCTTCGTCATGGTGCTCTTCGTCGGACTGCTCGTTACTATGATGGTGCATCTGCTCCAAATTCTGCTGCATCTTCGCCAATGGCCGCTCATGTTGCTGCTGCTCAATCGACTGGTTTCTCGTGATCGACTGCTCGATCAACAAATCGGTGTTGCCTTCGCCACCGCCAAGCTCAAGAATCCGATCGACGGGTGACTGGTCAATACCTACGGGTTCCTTGGACTCGGTATCAGGCACAGTAGTTTCATTTTCGTCTTGCTGTGCCTTTAAGCGTGCAATGGCCTTTCTATTCTTCGTGGGGCCCGTCAACTGGCCATTCTTTTTTGGAAGAAAACTCGAGTTGATATCACCAATACCCACAAAGAAATCGTACGGTACCACTTTGATCAAGTTGCTCTCCCACTGCCACACATCGCCACGATCATCGATTATGACCACCATCGACTGGTCAACGGGGAATAGACGTTTCAAGTTCTTGTGTGTGAGGGATCCGCTCTCGTCTCGACTAAGTATACGGTCGCCGAAATACTTTCCTTCAGGATCAATGATGTTGGCAATAGCAAGCGCATAGTTTCTTGTTGCCATGGTATAGATATGGAGTTCGTACTTGTTGGAAATCTCTGCCAAAAAGTCCAGCAATCCGGGCCGGACCTTGACGTAATAGGTACATTTGGTGGTTGTGGGTCGTGGTCCCGTCCATCCTGGAGGCAAAATGGGTTCTTCTTCGAGCGAAAATGTCCGTACGTCCTTGACCGCAGGGTAATTGGAGTTTGAAGGATCCAGTTGCCATTCGCCGACGGTGGGGTCGACAGTGGCATGTATGACGGTCTGGTCGAGGTCGACAACCAAAATCAACTTTCTTTCTTGTGTCAAGCGGTCTGTGGTGCTCTGTTCGATCTTAGTGGCCTCGTCAATGCTGATTTTAAGGCCAGTGTTATCGTGAGACATTTCGATGGTGGCGCGTTCCTTATAGTCGTACCCAGTGTAGTCCTTTTCGTCGTCCACCGCCATGCCACAAAGAGCACACAAACCACCGTACTGGACAGTGTGTGTGCATGCCTCGATGACATTGAAAAGTATCACGTCGCTGTGGGCGATTTCCTGGTCGACTTGGATGTAGATATCGTTGACTTTACCATCTAGCGGGCTTTCAAACGAACCAATTCGTTCGACCCTGATTTTAGGGGGAACTTCAAGCTTGGAGTTTGGATCGTCTTCGTACTCCCAGTAGCGGTAGCGAAACACTGTTTTGTGCCTCGAGACCGTGTCGCCCTGGCGACAAAACACTGCGCTGACCGTCACCGGGAACGGTACTGACAGCGGAAGCGTAATGGGCGTGGGTTCAAACATTTGCACAGTCCCACTTTCAATACGTATATGTAGTTCTAAAAAGGTGTAATTGGACGTGGACGTGGACGTGTAGGAGTTTTGAGGTTTTTGGTTTTGTTTTGGGTTGTATTTTGAGGATGGCATATTATTGGCAATGAAAAAACGTGATGAGTCACGTGGATCATATCTCTCGGGATATTACGTTGATTGCATTCTACTAAAACTAGATTACGGTGCATTTCATAATTCTTTTCCGAAACAGGACTCTGCACATGTCCAAACAATGCCCAGAAGCTCCACACGTTCGCCTACTTCTCCTACAATGTCCAGTGGGAAAAGGGCAATGTTACCGTATGCAATCAAATTCTGTGATTTGTGACGTCTAATGACCGCAAGAGGAACTTTCTCGTTGTGTGTATCATAAACTAAGCCCTGGACCCAGTCTCCCAAACGAACGATTTTTCCTTGGTAACGCGCGGAATCTACCACCACAAAGACACGGCTGATGAACGGCTCCACACTGTCGCTATATAACAATACTGCTTCCCTTTGAGGCTCGTGGAGATTAATATCCAATGGTCGCCATAATTCAACATATTTCTGAACTTTACCGGAAACAGGATTTAGCATTTGGCCCGTTTCTTTACGGTACAATTCGTACTGCAGAAAAACTCCTGAGTCCGGCTCGGCTTCTTCCACCGCCGTGCCGTTTCGGATCGCTTTGCTTATCTGCTGCGAGTCGATCTCGTGATGAAACCGGATCTTTGGTGTTCCTGCTATAGGCTCTTCGACTCCGCTCGAACACCAGTCAAATACCTCATCAATGAACGGATCTTCTGTGTGGGGCGCATATGGATACTGGTGACTGTGTATACGAATATCAACGTAGTGATTACCCAAAGACGCAAGCACCATGGTGCTTGTGGATTCTCCGGCTTCTTCTGGTAGCCATTGGATACTGATACGTGTAGATAACGACATGCTGCTGAAAAAAAACGGGTATTTTGGGTACCTTTTATAGAAGAAGAAATTCCGCGAGCGGAATCTGATACCTTTGAGTTACAGTAAAGATCCGCTTGAATGGCGCACTTCTCTTCTCTTAAACCAATGGCAAATGGTATATTAATAACGATCAATCGTATTCAGACTATTTATATACATCCAATCTAGTGACAAATATTCAGAGTTATACCAATAGCTTACTACGTTACGTTACTATATTACCACAGGAATATTCAAATGCAACACTTGGCCGATAGTCACTGTCATTTGCTGGCATCTTGTGACACTAGAGCAATCGATGGTTTAATCGAACGCTTGAACATAGAACAACGGCCATACTTCTACCATCTCATGAGCACCAACCAGTTTGATCTCGAGCTTCTTGTCCGGTTGTTGCGGGGTATCAACGGCCCGTATATCGTGCCGTATTTCGGCATCCATCCGTGGTACGCCCATCTTTTTGCTGTAGAACCAGTGCTGGGATCAGATGCTGAACGGAAACTTGCTCATTATACACGTGTACTTGAACCAGCACCGCTGGCAGATTTGCTTGCAGTGTTACCGGTACCGATCGACTTGGAGTCGCACATGGAGCGCATCGCCCAAATCATCAATCTCTACGAAGGACCGTATGGCATAGGCGAAATAGGGCTCGACAAGGTGTTCCGAGTACCTGTCAATGGCTACTTTGGCAACCAACAAGTTCCTAATGATTCCAAGCAGAAATTGACGGCCTGTCGTGTCTCGATGGATCACCAACTTGCCGTTTTCCAGCGCCAGTTGCAATTGGCCAACGAGCACAAGAAACAAGTCCTGCTCCACTGCGTCAAGGCACACGCTAAACTCTACGATACGGTGGTCCAGTATCCTTCGATTCCAGCCGTCATTCTACATTCGTACAGCGGAAGCATTGACCAGGCCCGGATGTGGATGCGCACGTTTGCCCGAGACCAGCTCTACTTTTCACTATCGCACTGGATCAACGGAGCCAAACTGCAACTACTTGCTCAATTGTGTGAGCATCTCGACGTCACACAGCTATTGATAGAAACTGACTATTCTCTTGACACAGCAACCGACTACGAATCGCATTTGGTTGAGATCTATACTCAAATCGCCAGCACCAAGCCGTTGTCCAAACAACAGCTCTGGCATAACATTCTCGCATCCATAGGACTCAATCCATAAAAACTATTTCATTGCTTGTTTTTCTTTTGATACCTACCTACAATCTCGACTTGATAATGTCCACAAACTCTGGTTTCAAGGAAGCACCACCAACAAGGAACCCGTCGACATCGACCTTGTCCTTGAATTCAGGAGCGTTCTTGCCGTTGACAGAACCACCGTACAAGATTCTGACTTCAGCAGCTTGCTTTTCACCAATGGTCTTGGTCAAGTGGGCTCTGATACCCTTGTGTGTGTCTTGAGCGTCCTGTGGAGTGGCAGCCAAACCGGTACCGATGGCCCAGACTGGTTCGTAGGCAACGACGATGTTGGTCCAGTCGTCGACAATCTTGGAGACAGCATCCAATTGTCTGGCACAGACATCCAAGGTGACGCCGGCCTTACGTTCTTCCAAGGTTTCACCAATACACAAGATGACGGAAATACCTTGTTGCAAAGCAAACTTGGTCTTTTCGGCAATGAATTCGTCGGATTCCTTGATGATGGTTCTTCTTTCGGAGTGGCCGGTCAAGGTCCAGGTAGCACCCAAGTCCTTGAGTTGATCAGGCGAGATTTCACCAGTGTATGCACCAGAAGCCTTGTTGAAGACGTTCTGGGCAGAAACCTCAACGGTCTTTTGCTTGTTTTCAGCTACAGCCAATGGAAGGTATGGGGCTGGTGGGGCAATCACAACGGCAACGTTGGCTGGCAAGTCGGCCTTGTTCAAGTTGTCCACGATTTGCTTGATGGACTCGCTGGTCCCGTTCATTTTGAAGTTACCTCCGACAAAGAATTGACGTGCCATGTTTGATGTTATGTTTGTAGTCGTTAAAAAGACAGTTGTGTAAGTGGGTTTTTTTTCTTTGGCTATTTATATATGCGAAAAGTCGGCCGTCACCAGATGGAAGGGGACGGTGCGGTGTGCGTGTGATCTCCGAGTCAGCTGAGGCTCGGACCTTAGTTCTCCACGCGTACATCGCACCAAAAATCCGGAACCATACTTCTTTCTCTGTATCTGTCCCGGGAAGATCAGGGTGTAGACTTTGCAACTGATGTCTACTTGAACAAACATGTATCAATTGACCAATGGAAGGCCCGGGGGTTGTGTTGTTTTGGTCTACGGGCATAAGTTCCTTTTCTCCAGCGATCTTACTCCGAGGTGCGCTTTCCTATTTCGGATTGCTCCATTAAATTAAAATGTACGTTTATTATCAATTACAATTCTCTTCAACAGTGTCGCCGCTGCTGTCGGTTCCCATTTCTTCCAGTTCGAACTTTCTGTAGCCATTGTTGTGGATCTTGTTGTATGCCTCTTTGATCGCCTTGTTCTTGCTTCTATTACTCTTGATCGCATTTCTCTGGGCCTCGATGATCCCGTTGATATCCATGTCTTCAGGGTTACATATCTTGCCCTTGGAGTTGAAACTGACCTCCTCGCCAACCTCACGACGCACCTCTTCGTCTATCTCGTCCTCAGGTAAGTCGTCCCACGTCAACAACGGCGTTTTCAACTTGTACCGGTGAGTATCAGTATTTCGTTTCATAATCAAATACTGACAATGCGGAATGTTCTTCAATGACTCAAACTCCTCGTATGACCACCGGAACCACTTCATAAGAAATACCCTTGCCCAAATTCCATGTGTCACCAACACCAAGATGTTGGGAAAACTCTCTTCCTGGAACTGTCGGAAAAGCGTCTCGTTAAAACTGGCTATTCTGTCATATACGTCTGCAGCAGATTCTCCATGAGGAATTCTATAAAAGAAATGGCCATAGTGTGCCCGTTCGGCCCACACCTTTTCCATCTCCTCCGGAGTGCTTTGGAAGTTACCAAAATCTTGTTCTCTCATCCGTGTTTCTTCGTTCACGTTGTACACCACGCCAGGGACATCCTTGATTCCATCTATAATGTCGTTACAAGTCTGTCTCGCTCTCATATATGGCGAAGTATAGAACAAGATCGACCGTGCTTCCTTTCCCTTGACAGATTTATCCAAACAACCTTGCTCTAGAAACTGTTTGAGTACTATCCCAGCATCTTTGGCCTGCTGGTGACCCTTCTCGGTGAGCGCGATCATGTGGTTGGGGGTGTAGCTGTTGACAGTCTTGTCACAATTTCCTTCCGACTCACCATGGCGTACTAATAATATATACTGTAATGACGTTAGTATTATGCCATCATTTGTACCAAATTTGTTCGACTTACCTTTGGTCTACCCATGTTTTGTTAAAGAAGAGTTGTTATCGTAACTATCTTTAGTAATACATTATTCTGATGCCGCGAGTGGTGGGAACCTTGCATCACGTGTGCGTGCCATCGCCGATTTGAAGGTCATCCATTTGGACCACTCGGCAGAAATGGATCCCACGCCAGCCTTTGGTCCAGGGCTGACCAAGAAATATATTGAATGATCTCGTATTCTTGTTCCATCGCTTGAAAAAGTAATGAAATCGTCGATTGTGGCTTAAACTCCACTGATGCCTTCTCCTGTATAATGCGTGCCACAATTGCTGCAAAATCCCCAGCTAACGTATAACACCCGAGATTTCATAGTCCCAAGACAAATGCATAAACACAATTCATACACTCTGTTCTTCATTTATTACTTTCTTGAAAATTCAGCACTCACTAAATTTTTAACGAATTGTATTTTTCCAATTACATTCTACTACTGTTCATATATTTAAATATAATTCCATGACTTGTCTTGGTTTAACATTCTAGAAAGGATTCAATCACTCTTTCTCTAAAGCAATCAAAATGCCCCCCCTCCACCACAGTTACTTGCCCAGTTATTCGCCCAACTACTACCACAGTTACTTGCACAGTTGCTGGTAGAAGGTGCTCCACCTCCTCCATTACTGCGAATACTGGGAGCACCACCACCACTACTACTACTACTACTTCCTCCGATGCTGGCAGCTTCACCACCAGATATATTTGCTGTGTTGGTTGTCGTAAGGTTATTGGTAGCTGTATCGGCACCAGTCATTGCCAGTGCGGCTGGTTCAGCATCATATCCTCCAATTGGTCCCAACGCACCACAGAAACCCGCAATCCCAGGCTTGTTATCCTGGTCTGTACAACACATTCCATTAGCGTACCAATCTGGGTCTTTTTCGCAGATGGGATTCATTGGTGGAATCAAAAACAAAAACTGGTAAACCAAAAGGTTAAACATGTACGGATTGGGGTCTGTCCGAACAACAATCTCACTCGGAGTCCCACCACCATACTTGGATTTTAGGCGTTTCCGTTCCTTTTCGGCTTTGGGGAACGGGAACTGAATTGCATTGTGAAGACTGGGGTGTGTGTAGCCAACAGGATCTCGGTATAGCTTTGATTTCTTAAGACGGGACTCTAGTCCAAATAGTTTCTTCATCTTGGATTGTGATTCGGACCGTACTGCAATACAGTACCAACAAAAACACACGGTATAATCTTTACCACAAGCTCGGTAGTACAACTGGGCAGTCTCTTCGAAACCGGTACCCAACCGACTCTCTTCCACTTTATCGTCATGGTCAATTACCATTTTTTTGCGGATTAAACAGTCTTCAAAGTAAATGGACAACGAAAGTTGATGTGTGTGCCAAACCAAGTCAATATCCAATGTCGGGACAAGCATAGTATTTGTGTTGGCCAAGAGCCGGAAGAACCTTGTGTACCTCTGAATAGTTTCTGCTGTCATTTCACGATACACGGGAGAATGGATCCAGTCCAACTCGTTCATCTTGCTTGCAAACTGTTCTTGACGAAACACACATCCTACCAAGTCGTCGGAAAACACGATTTTCTCAACAGTTGTCAAGTGAATCAAGTTCATGTCATGATATTGCCGTAAGAGTACACGACGTTCAAACGTATCTTCTTCATTGATACACTCCTTTGTGAAAGTTTCGAGTGTCATGTCGCTCTTGAGGCTGTAGATAAAAGCCGCAAGAGACTCAACTAGTTTGTCGTTGACAGGAATGGGAGTACTACGTCCGCCACTCATGACGTTTGAAAAGTACTTGTAAATCCCGGAAATGTTCTTGTTTGAAACATCAGAATAGAGTTGACGCTTACGCAACTCATCATGTGTGAGAAGAGGACGGAACCCACAGTCACAGTTACTGCTAAGTTCCATCGAGAAATTTGGGTCAGCAAACCCTGTTAGTTCAGGGGTTGTGTATGGAACATTACAAGCAATTACCTTCGAGCAGATAGGACACCGAATATCGACATGGTGATCAAACGGGTTGAACGGCTGGTTATCGAAGTGACTTGTCTCATCTTTCGTATAATTCTTGATGACAAAATCATAATACTTTTTAACATCTTCTGATATGGAATCTTCAAATGTTTCAAGATTGATTCGAGAAGGGATGTCTGCTAATGGAAAAGGAATCATGACAAATTCCAAAAAAAGGTTCCGGGCAAAATTATCATAAAACGTTTTGGGATTAAGCAAGAATGCATGCCACACCATCAAAACGTCCAATGGTAAATGAAGGTAGTCCATGGCTGCGACGATCGTGTCATCTCTTTCGTCTCGTGCACGGCGATAGAGTTCTGATTCGCGAAGTAGTTGCTTATCTGCCATTTTCAATTTGTTCAATTTCTCTTTGATTGCCGATACAAACAAGATGAAGCGTCGCACAGCTCGTGTGACAAACACTTGCCATGATTTAAGACGGTAAATTTCCTGCTCAGGCGTGATGGCAAAGTTTGGTGGGCCACATACGTTTTCTTTCATCACAGCAAACGCCTTAAGAAGCACCAAATGTTGAGTGAGATCTTTCACTGTCGGAATATGCACGTCGTCATCTTGATTTGCACGACCGTGTCCATTTCTCTTCTCCAAAACCTGTACAAACTCGGGCTTGGTATTAATCTTCATGGGTGCAAAAGTGAAACTTCAAGTGTACCTTAAAATGCGCAAAAAAAATGTGCCATCGCGCGCCTTTTAATCAACGAATTTCGTAATTCTCGTAAATCGAGAGCGGAGACGGGAAAAAATAAATTACGTATTGGTGCATTAAGCGATAAGAACATCAGCCTTCTCAACGTTGATGACCTTAAAAGACATGTAAACAAACTTGCTAAAATTAAAAAAAATAGTGACTTGTATACGTTCAACAATAAATTGACCTAATGGTGGAGGCGAGTGAATAAAGTACTTCCGATAGTGACTCCGTACAAGCGGAATTTTAAAGAATCATTGAAAACCTAAATCGGAACTTGTTCCTATGCTTGCGACTCGAAATGACTGTTTATTTTATTTGAAAATGGTCGTTATTGACTTTATAATTACTTTATTACATTGGTTGATGAATTTACTTTTTCATCATAAAAGCTTCCAAATTATCTCTGTTCTACAAAAAAATTGAAATTTTGTTAATTCATGATTTCTAATCTAATTATTTTCCATTTTACATATTAACCAAATTTCCATCAATTACAACTTTTCTGATAAATGTAATTATTAGCACACATTTCTCAATCCCAAAAGAAATTCCCTGATATGTGAATCAACAGTTTGCACATATACCGAAAATATCTTCAGGGGCCATAGAATACTTCGACAGACACGATTTGCTAGCAATTGATGTTGAAGCTTGGGAAGGAGATAACAGTCAGATCCTTGAGATAGGATTGGATATCTTACCTTATGCAGAAAGAGAAATGGTTCCAGATATCAAGGTTATCCATATTCGATTAGAAGAAACCAAGCATTTAACCATTGGAAAGCATGTTCCAGATAATGCGTTACATAATATGACTGGACTCAGTTATAACAGGCACAAGGAGGATGCCGTAAAGTTTATACAGCTTCTTATTAAGAGGAACTTTGTTTTGGTGGGTCATGGCATTGGTGCAGATCTCAGTTGGCTCAGACAGATGGGAGTTTCCATCGACAAAAATCATTACATCATCGACACTCATAAACCCTTTACATTTTCTTTTGGGAAGGACGGAAATAGTCTTGAAAATGGGCTTCGCGATTTTGATATTCCATTTGCCTACCTCCATAATGCAGCAAACGATGCATATTACACCATGCTTCTTGCTTTTATCATATGTGATGTAGACCAGAGAACTTTTTTGGAATTGGATTACCCTTGCCGTTTTCCTTTGCAGTATCGTTCGAGATTGGAGGGTATCGATACATTAAAATCTAGAAGACCCCTGAATTGAGCAGTACAAGTTACCATGAATTTTGAAGAAACAATTTGGTGGACTCTGCTTAACGCAGGGTTTTCATTCTTTCCAGACGACAACTAAATGGATATTGTCGATTTTTATTGATTCACAATCCTCGTCATGGTCTGTTTTATGTTACCCCAGAAGGACATTATTTGGGAATTCTTCATTTTTTTCTTCCCAGAATCTAATTAGTACGAATTCTTGATTTGGACTTGTATAACTCCAACAATATAAAACTTTTTACTCCTTACTTCTTTTGATTGACTTTGCTTTAGTCATTATCTTGCAATAATTTTAAATTATATTTGTTGTACTTCCATTCAATATTGATACCATAAGGAAAGAAAATACTGATAGTACATTAACAATGTATTATAATGACCAAGATATCATGGACTAATTACCAGTAATATATGTTAGACATTTGACCACCACTGGCTTCCCCAAGGTGATGTTTTATTAAATGCTCAGACCTCACCCAACTAAGAGCCAAATACAATGGAAGTGGAACTAATATTTAAAAAGCTTATGATTATATCTTTGAATAATCGGGGCATTACTGTAATGTTGTGATTATCTAATATATTAAATATCATTTTCATTGCTTGAGGCTTTTGGTAATATAATACTCCAATTCATTCAACAATAAAAAGTATTAGTGATTCCAGAATCGAGATTGTCAGAAAACTACAGGTTTTTTTTTTTGATTACAAACCAGAAAATGATCATTTACATTTTATTTAAATATCAGTGACGCCCTCGGTGGAATTTTATCTGCTTCCACCAATAGTGACCACGTTAGCAGAATTTTAACCTTCTTAAACAGTTTTAGACGTTAGTCCTTACCTGCCTCACATCAATCTTTGTCAGTCAACTCACGTGATGTGAAGGTGAAATCGTGGTTGGAGTATGTTAATGTCGCGATGTTAATGTCGTGCGGACTTAAGCTGCAGGTCATGTCTCACGTGAGAGTCTGCGACATTACAGATGCAGTACGTAATTGAAAAATAGATTGCAAAATCCCTAATGACGAGGGATCGGCTGGTTACCTGAGCGACTCGAAAGGATCGCCAGCGATGATGGCTTGGCTGCTGAATGGGAAAACCTCCTAACAGAGAATTTTCTTGAATTGAGAAGAAGGAGGGCCGAAACGCCGTACACGGGGAATATAAATATGAATGGGTTTCGCCCAACTTTGCTGAAAAGTTTTCACCGGTTAATCCAGATACTTTTCAGTTCTATAGATTTAGTATAACTGATATAGTAAGTTGCTTTTGTAATAACAGAAGCGCCCCCCGATACCAATATCTGAGTAATAAGAATACAATCTTTACCTACTCAGGCTAAGCTGAATACTACTGCTATAACTTTGGTTACTGCACTACCTTCATCTTAACATACATGGGTAAAACCTAAAGTCCGTTGAGTTGGTGAAAATTCTGCTGCAACTACAGTTAACATCCATGTTGACAAATTATAGTGCGAATATAACTGAACCCGTGAAATATTTGAAGAATCCCATTTAATTGACAGTGAGTACCAACGAAGCACCCTATGTCTGATGAGTACTTTGATAACTTGAGAAGGAACTCAAGAAGGCACCCTTTCTTTAAATTCGAGTCTCATAGAAGATACCTTGAAAAAGCTATGGACGCTGTTCAAACCGATAACTTGTTAGCAATTGATGTCGAAGCTTGGGAACAAGACACCAGCCAAATTCTAGAGATTGGTTTGGCAGTGTTATATCACGAAGGGCAACATATTGTTCCGGATATCAACATGATCCATATTCGAATAAAGGAGAACATGAACAAAGCCAATGGATCATATGTTCCAAACCACTCGAACTATAGCATGAGTGGGAAAACATTCAAGATGAGTCTTCAAGAAGCTGCGGCGTTTGTACAAGTACTTATGGACCGGGATTTTTGTTTAGTGGGACATGCTATTAGAGGCGATATCAAATGGCTCGACCTGATGGGAATTTACATTAACCCAACCCGATTTATCATTGATACTCAAAAGCTTATGAAATTCTCTTATGGGAAGGAAGGAAACAGTCTTGCAAATGGACTTCGTAATTTCAATATTCCATTTGCCTACCTCCATAATGCTGCCAATGATGCCTATTACACGATGCTTCTTGCTCTAAAGTTGTGTGACAAGACGGCCAGAGATTGGTGGGCATTGGATACTCTCCCTCTTGGTGGTCACGAACCAAGATTTCATCGTGGTACAAAAGGAAAACTGCGTCCTAACCAAGCCGAAATCCTTCAGATGAACAGTGCAGAAGAAGCAATCAATTGGACCGAAGAAAATTTACAATTTACTGTTAGAGAAAGTAGCGAGGAAGAGTCAAGCGAAGAGTCAAGTGAAAATGGTAACGGGTACTACAGCGATAGTTCTATGGAGAGTGATGATTATTAATGGGTTGTTTAGTTTACATTCGGTAATGAATTGTTCGGTCTTAAATATGTTTCATGGAGAGATCAAGACATAATTTCGCTTTGCGTTGAACAATATTGAGATAGTATGAAAACATTAATTTCTATTGATCATGCTAAAGCTTTGAAATTCCAAGAACTATTGAGAACTGCAAAACAATGTATTAAAACTTGATAAACCTAATGTTAAAATATCATTATTTAAGATTTGCAGAGTCATCGACGAAGTTGCCGTTTCTTTATCCCTTTGATTGGAATCCTATCATGATTTTGCACCCATCAATTACCTGAGACATTATTTTTAGTAAATTTTAAGTATGGTTGATATAATTATTAGGTAATGTATTAGGTAATACGATACTACGAATATCAGAATTCAGCACTGGTTCCATAAATCTATCCCCTGGTGTGGGAATCTGTAATGATGGATATGACTTCCTTATTCCAAACGAATAACAGAAGCGGGTTGTAACTAGCTATAAATGACTGGTAGCTCCAATTCGATTCAGTGATCACAAGATTGTTAGTTCACTTACCTAATGAAACTTAACTAGATTACAAACCAGAAGCATTCGCCTATTCTTTGAAACATGGCAGTGATAGCCTTGGCGGAATGTTTCCAGCCACGACAACAGAATTTTCACTCACTAATACGATTTTGCCACCGAAATTTGTATTCTACCTCACAATGGTCTAGTCAACACACGTGATGAAAACTTCAACAAAATATAATACACTCTCTTACACCACACAATATTAAAGTCACACTATAATGAGTCTAGCAGAATATTTTGATCGATTGGATGTTGAATCACATAGACATCCTGTTCTTAGACACTCGAGCAATCGTAATTATCTCATGAAGGCCATGGGTATTGCGGGACAATCTGACTTGCTAGCAATTGATGTTGAAGCTTGGGAGCAAGATAACAGTAAGATTCTTGAGATTGGATTGGCCATTCTAGAGAACAATCGTGAAGAAAGACTTCCAGATATCAAGGTTATTCATATTCGTATAAAGGAAAACTCACACTTGACAAATGGAATGTATGTTGCTAATAATGTTTTGCACCCTATGTCTGGTATTTCGTATATGTTGAGCCTGAGTGATGCTGCAGCTTTCGTACTGAAACTTTTAAATATGAACTTTACTTTGGTGGGCCATGCTCTCCGTGGAGATTTTAAATGGCTCAGACTGATGGGAATTCACATTAACGAGAATCAATACATCATTGACACTCAAAAACTCTTGTCATTTTCGTTTGGGAAACAAGGAAACAGTCTTGAAAATGGGCTTCGCGATTTCAACATTCCGTTTGCCTACCTCCATAATGCTGCCAATGATGCGTATTACACCATGCTTCTTGCTTTGAAATTGTGTGACCCAGAAGTTAGAATGAATCACTACTTGGATCACAAAAACGTTTATCACAATCTGCATAAATCGAGATTGATAGGTTGTAAACCACCGGACTTTAAGAGACCAAAGGATCGAGCAACACAAGTCTTCCTTAATGCCCCAGGTGCAGTTGAATGGACTTTGAAAAACTTGGAGTTTAGAATCAAAGAAGAAACTGATAGCGATAGCGACTATTGAAGTTATTCCAAACAAAAGGGTGTCTCGATGTTATCCATATGTATCTAATTCCATTTGATTTCCTGCAATTGAAATGCGTTACTTACGTACCTTTTTTTATTACTCCATGAATAGTGGATTTTTGACTATCTAGAAGGCTAGACTTAAAACACAGTTAGGTTTACATATTGTTGGTTTGTATGAAGGTACGAAAGATATTTTTCATCCCAATAGGGTACGACGATATGTATCATGTCACAACAAAGATATCATGGATCGTGCTACACCGACGATATTTGCAATGACTAGAACGGTGGTGGTCGATTATCTAAAACTTCGCATCTTACTGTCCGTGTCGATATTGCGATGGTTATCGGCATTTCTCTCGATCTTGAGATATTTTTCGACATTATCTTTGACTATAAATAGAGAGATAACTCCTGAAATATTGAAAGGTCATCCGTTTAGATTAGTTTTATAACTCATTACACCGTTACTTTCTATTATTAGTCAACGAATTCCCCGATAAGGATTAAATAATCATTACATAATATTTGTTTCAAAACTTATAGGAAGTCTAAATCTAGTGGGATGGAAAATTTAATTTAGACCTCTTAACAAACCTCCAATTCATGTTCCTATATAGATTGTGTTTTCACTGAGACGAAAAAAGAAAAGCCTCACACATTGAAGTCAAACCAGAATGTCTTTGCAAAGATAATTTGATTACTTGGACTCTAACTCCAAAGGTCACGCCGTTCTCGAACACCGGATCAATCTTGAATATCTCAAGAAAGCTCTCAATTGCATGGAAACAGAAAAAGAATTCCTAGCAATTGATGTTGCAGTTTGGGAAAAAGATAACACGAAAATCCTTGAAATAGGAGTTGGTGTTTACTTGAAAATCAGAAGTACGGTTGTTCCAGATATAAGCGTTATTCATATTCGTATAAAGGAAAACGCACACTTAAAAAATAGACGCCATGTTCCAAATCATGCTTTGAACAGTATGACTGGCGTAACTTATGTGATGAACCTTGAAGATGCAGCAGCATTTATGAATGATTTTATGGTATGGAATTGTACTCTTATAGGTCATGACATACGTGGAGACCTTAAATGGCTCAGACTGATTGGAATAAAATTGATCGGGATCGATTCATCATCGACACACAAAAGCTCTTGTCATTTTCTTTTGGGAAGGACGGGAATAGTCTTGAAAATGGACTTTGCGATTTCTACATTCCATTTGCATATCTCCATAATGCTGCCAATGATGCGTATTACACCATGCTCCTCGCTCTAAAGTTGTGTGACAAGACGGCCAGAGATTGGTGGGCATTGGATACTCTCCCTCTTGGTGGTCACGAACCAAGATTTCATCGTGGTACAAAAGGAAAACTGCGTCCTAACCAAGCCGAAATCCTTCAGATGAACAGTGCAGAAGAAGCAATCGATTGGACACAAAGAAATTTACAATTCAATGTAAAGGAAAATAGGAAGGAAGAGAGCGAAAATGAGGAGGAGTATTATAGTGACAGTATGAATGAGGATGATTATTATTGAAAATTCCAAATAATTATTCTGAATTGTTCCAGTTGTTGCTTCGTTTTACAGAAGGAGTCTGTATTTGACCTGCTTTAGCGTTGTACAAAATCTGGGATAGAATGGAAAAGATTGATTAAATTATTGTTGAGAAAATCTTTGCGAGTTATTACGCCTCCAAGAACAGTTAAACATTGTAGATCTTGAAAGTGATGTTTCTAAAACTTCTCTCTACAATAAAACTAATGGGATGGTATCAACAGTTACGCTTTGTGATGACCTCAACCAAGTAGGTGTTGCTTCGCACCACTGGCGATTTTGCACCCATCATTTACACGTGACATGTCCCATGAAATTGGTTCATCATATTAAACTTCTGTGAGATTTTCCCTTGCATTCATCACATTTGTCATAGACCAATTGACTTCATAAACTGATTGGTAAGTATAGGGCCGGTTTAGAATATGGAGAAAGCACCAAAAAAACCTTTGAACAAGTACTTTGAGGGACTTGACCTGCAAGCACTGCAGCATCCTGTTCTCAAACACCCAAGCAATCGATACTATCTTCAGAAAGCCATGAAACGTGTACAGAATACAGCTTTACTATCTATTGATGTTGAAGCGTGGGAGCAGAATATAGATGATATACTTGAGATTGGTCTTGCCATATTGGAACCACGAAAAGATCAACCTTTGATTCCAGATGTGAAAATCGTTCATATTCGTCTTTGTGAAAATATGGATAAGAGCAATGGTAAGTATGTTCCTGACCATTCTTGTTACTGTCTCAGTGGTACTTTCTTGGAGATGACCATGGATGAAGCAGCAGAATTTGTCCAAAGATTTGTTGATCGAAAATATACCTTAGTTGGGCATAACCTTAAAGGAGATATCAAGTGGCTCAAACTGATGGGGATACGAATTGATCCAGAACTGTTCATTATTGATACTGAGAGACTTTTGACTTTTACTTACGGAAAAGACGGAAATAGTCTTGAAAATGGGCTTCGTGACTTTAATATCCCCGCTGCATATCTTCACAACGCTGCCAATGATGCATATTATACCATGCTTCTTGCCTTAAAGTTATGTGATTGGGTGGTGAGAGATGAAAAACGCTTGGACCTCGATTATCCCCATAAACATATACCAAGAGTCAAAGCACGTACAAAACGTGATAAAAGGGTTCGTGCGAATGAAGCAGATGGTGTGTTTATCAATGATATTAAGGGCGCAGTGGACTGGGCAAGAAAAACTTTATCGCTAGATCTTTGACCTGAATCGGAAAGCGGAAAACTTCTCCATTAGGTGTTTCATCAAGATATCGGGGATGCAGTAATGGTACAAATTCACGTTTTACAAGGGGGAATTACCCATCCTTGATTTACTGAAACCAGCAATAGAGTTTTGAACCATTAGCATCATATACTAAGCTGAAAAGTGAATTTACACAGCAAACACAGCTCTGACAAGAAACAAGGCAGATACAACAATAGTCCGGATACATAGAGCAAATTCAAGCAAACAACCATATTCAAAAAATTCAGCAAATATACCAAAGCCACGTATACCTTCTAGGAACTACAAACAACGGGATTGTAATAATTACACGGGTTTAAAAGTAGTAGTTAATATTTCACCACCGTTTAAAACCGAAAAGTCACAGTGGTCTATCCTTCAATTTACCCAATCAGGATACATTTGCAGATATTAATTGTTCCTCTTCGGGACGACTAATACCGACTTTATATTAATGTCTTACATTTTCAATTGCCACCAATAACCACATTTTACATCTAGGTAAACCATACATTTACAAGAATCCGTACATGGTAAAAGGCTCCTTACGATAGCAGGGTTGGTTAGTGGTGATTAAAGCATTAGGCAAGTTTTGAAAGATGCACACAACAACCGGAAGGGTTTGTACTGGTTTCATCTATAGTGTGAGAGAACTTTTCATTCTACCAAGAGCCCAGCCCACTGATTTGTGCACCCCAAGAAGGGACACTTTGCCAATCGCACAATATGAGTTGAGGGCCAGTTCTGTGTTGAAACATTGAACTATCAATAACAACACACACACATTTATCAGCAATGAGCATTGTAATTAAAGGTAATGTTCAACTTGACAAACTTCATTTAATGGATACATCCGAAAATTGAGGGAATACAGAATTAACTATCCTAAATTGAAGAAGACACAATATCACTTAGGATATTGAAGGCAAGAAGAGAATCCACCATAAAGAATTCGGATTGTACTTTGATATCCGGGAGAAAGCTCCTTGTAAAATGGTTAGAGTGGGATTGCTGCTTCTAAGCCGGATGCAAAAGATGGGATTCAACTTACTATTATGTTGATACACATTCATATATTGGAGAACTCGAAGAAGACCATACACCTGACCAGTCGGAATACGGCATGCCCATCTTTCAGTTAGAGATGAAATTAGATATGTTCGAAACTCTCCTTGAATATTATTGAAGCAAGGCTATATTTTGGCAGTTGAAGATCGTTCGAGAGAAGTCAAATGCCGAAATCGCTTGGAATTAAGATAGATCCAACCTGGTTTATTATCAGTGCTCAAACGTTGTTATCACACAACTTTTGAAACACTCTAGGTTTGACCAGAGACCTCACCCTTTGCAGATTGGAGGAAAGTTGAACCATAATCCCGCTTGTCGGATTCATTACACAACGAATATTAATCGTGAGTTGTTGAACTGGGAATCAAGACAGGAGTATAAGTTGGACCAGAAGTTAGATATCATTAATGAAAGTACCAGCTCCATCGATGAATCTACAGATTGAATAATAACGGCCCATGTGTTGGATTTCCTCGATGAATATAGTGGCGTTGAATGCTTACAGGAATACTTCGGTATTAACCTTCACATACAGTACGTAAAAGACCACTCATACATCTGGTTTGGTGAGAATAGGACCCATATTGAGCGGTACTCATACTCCATGCCATGACCAATCGTAACTCTGGTTTAATTATAAAAATAATTTAAATAGATTAACCTTTAATTAGTATTCTTTTCAATACGAAGAACTATAGCATTTACATAATCATGATAATTTGTACTACAGTAGATATTTCCTAACTTATAGTGTACATTTTATGTGTATAAAGTTTAGTTATCGGCAGTCAACTTTCTTTCGATAGCAAAGCTCTTTGTCAATTCTTCATCGCACTTTTTCAATATATCGTCAGCCAAAACATCAATGGAATAACTGTGCAACATGTTGGAGAATCTCGAAGGTTCAATGGGCAATCTGAAAATCAGTTTCCATTCGTCGGAGTCCAATTCCTTTTCACCTCTCTTGGCTCTTTCCAAGTTTTCCAACTTTCTTTGTTGTTTCCATTGGGTGATCTTGGACTGTTCCTTCTGGTGTAATCTCTGGTAGTAGTTGAAGTTTGTTTGGTCAAAGTTGTATGAGTCGACTTGACTGTACAACGAGTTGAGCAATTGTGCAGTGACGTTTTGGTTTGACGACAAGTTCAAGATATCAAACTCGCCTTCTGCCTTGGATTCGTTGTCCAAGTTGGCCAAGTATAAGTTGACCAACTGTTGGTTGTGGATTTCAAATGGGATTTCTTCAAAGATGTTGAGGTATGAAGCTTTGTGGGTTTCCAAGTCTTTCGACTTCCATCTGCCATCCAAGTAAACACCAATAAAGTTTTCAGTCAATCTGTAGGCCTTTAATTCAACCTGTTTGCCAACTGAAGACATGTTGTGAATCAAGATGAAGGCATTTTTGTTGGTCAATTGTTGTTGGGCCAAGGCTTCAACCAATTGAGAGGAAACAAAGTTACCAGAAATGGTGGACTGGAACCAGCCCTGGAAATCAATACCGTAGCCCAAGCTCTTCAAGCTGTCCAATATCTCTTGTTGGTACTTGGTACCGGATCTGGAACGGAACGAGCCTCCTTCGTACTGGTCTGCGTAAGGGAATGGGTAGGCATGTGTGATATCTATAGCGCCTTCATCATCTTCAAAACCAAGCAAGGATCCAGAAAACAATGAAGGGTAGTTCTCAGAAGTGTGTCTGATCAAGGAAAGAACAACGCTTGACTGGACACTGATGGTGTGGGCCGTTGGACGCTGGTACTTCTTGGCTAACGTAGGAACAGCCACTTTCTTGACCTTTTCGTAGTCTTCTTCAGCAGACTCCTCAGTTCTTCTAGGACCACGATGGTGCGTGTTGGAGGTAGCAGAGAATTGCTTGGACATATCCTTCTTTGGTAGCTACTTGAGTTTAAAGATCAAAAAGAGAAGCAGCTCGATTTTTTTCACCAGAATTTTTTTTCATTAGACCCATCATGACAAAGATATTACGTAACATATCATTTTTTTCTCTTTGGGTGTTGAGATTAAATATTCATCGCCAACTGAAATTTTTTTTTTGATTATCTAGCGATAGAATGTCGGAAGAAATCACGGAACAGTTGCAAAAGACGTACTTGGACGATGTCACCGGAGAACAGGTGTCTAAGACCGAGTTGAAGAAGAGACAAAAAGCCAGAGCTTTGGAAGCCAAGAGAGCGGAAAAGGCTGCTAAGGCTGCAGCTTCTGCACCAAAGGTTGCTAAGAAGAAGGACCAATTGGCCGACTTGAACCCAAACCAGTACTTTGAGATCAGATCTCGTCAGATCAACGAGTTAAGAACCGCCCAGAACGAAGATCCAAGTGCCTTCAATCCATACCCCCACAAGTTTCTGCGTGATTTGACGTTGCCAGAGTACCTTGCCAAGTATGGCTCGTTGACTCGTGGCCAGACGTTGCCTGATGTCCAGGTCAAGGTTAGTGGTAGAATCATGACTAAGAGAGAGTCTGGTTCTAAGTTAAAGTTCTATGTCCTTAAGGGGGATGGTGTCCAAGTCCAAATCATGGCCCAGGCTCAAGACGTTGCTTCTGCTGAAGAGTATGAGAAGATGCACGAATACTTGAGAAGAGGTGATGTTATTGGTGTTGTTGGTTACCCCGGTAGAACTGCCCCAGCCAAGGGTGGTGACGGTGAAATCTCAGTGTTTGCAACCAGCGTCCAGTTGTTGACTCCATGTTTGCACATGTTGCCCACCGAACACTTTGGTTTCAAGGACCAGGAAGCTAGATACAGAAAGAGATACTTGGACTTGATCATGAACGACAACGTCAGAGACCGTTTCAAGGTCAGATCCAAGATTATCTCGTACATCCGTAGATTCTTTGACCAAAGAGATTTCATTGAAGTCGAAACTCCTATGATGAACGTCATTGCTGGTGGTGCCACTGCCAAGCCCTTCATCACTCACCACAACGACTTGAACCTTGACATGTACATGAGAATCGCACCAGAATTGTTCTTGAAGGAATTGGTTGTTGGTGGTATGGACAGAGTGTATGAAATCGGCCGTCAATTCAGAAACGAAGGGATTGACATGACCCACAACCCTGAATTCACCACCTGTGAGTTCTACCAGGCCTATGCCGATGTCTACGATCTTATGGATATGACTGAATTGTTGTTCTCCGAAATGGTCAAGGAAATCACCGGGGACTACAAGATCACCTACCATCCCAACGGTCCTGAAGAAGAAGCTCTTACCTTGGACTTCTCGAGACCATGGAAGAGAATCAACATGATTGAAGAGTTGGAAAAGGTCTACAACGTCACTTTCCCTGCTGGAGACCAGTTGCACACCGAGGAAACCGGTAAGTTCTTGAAGCAGATCTTGATCGATAACAAGTTGGATTGCTCTCCACCATTGACCAACGCCAGAATGTTGGACAAATTGGTGGGTGAATTGGAAGACGCTTCCATCAACCCAACTTTCATCTTTGGCCATCCACAAATGATGTCTCCTTTGGCCAAGAAGGACAGAAACATTCCTGGATTGTGTGAAAGATTCGAAGTTTTTGTGGCCACCAAGGAAATCTGTAACGCTTACACCGAATTGAATGATCCATTTGACCAGAGAGCCAGATTCGAAGAACAAGCCAGACAAAAGGCTCAGGGTGACGATGAGGCCCAGATGGTCGATGAAACCTTCTGTAATGCCTTGGAGTACGGATTGCCACCTACCGGTGGTTGGGGCTGTGGTATAGATAGAATTGCGATGTTCTTAACCAACTCCAACACCATTAGAGAAGTGTTGTTGTTCCCAACCTTGAAGCCTGACGTCAAGCAGGACGCTAAGCCCGAATAAGTATCTATATTGAGTAGTATTTGTCATACCTAAGTATTATTTCCTATGTTACATTTAACGTCTCACCAAGTCGCCAAGTCTCTTCATCTCCAATGCCTTTTTGTACGGCGGAGCTGTTGGTGCTTGGACGGGATCGAGAGTTCTGCGGGTCAACTCGCTGTCCAACGGATACGTAGCGTCGGAGTCGGGACTCGATAAGTCGCCACAAGCCACAAACTTGGCGATATGGCGTTCTTCCACTGGTAATTCCAAGTGTTCCATGTTACCTGCCCGTCCCATATCACAGCCTTCAAAAAACTCTTCGGTAGACTTGGAGGCATCAAGCACGGGTTTCCATCCTGGGCGTGGACGGTAGCCGAGACACACAATAAATGCTTCAAGCGAGGTGCCACGAGAAGAACGTGGTTTGGCACATATCACACGTTCAAACAAGTAACTCAACTGACTGTACAATAAATCGATATCTCTGCCCCGGAAGATCTTGGCCACAAAGGCACCACCGGGTTTCAAAATACATGTGGTCAACTGCAATGCTGCAAGAATAAGCTGGGCCTGGATATACTCGTCGAGATCATGGAGACCTGTGACGTCGGGCGCCCCGTCGCTACACACAAAGTCTGCTGGTTCTCCGCCAAAAATATCCAAGATCTTCTGCAACGTTTTGGGATGTGTGATATCGGCCTGGATCGTGGTGACGCCGTCTATCGGCACCATTGGCTGTAGGTCCACAGACACGATTTTGGCGTCTTGTTTTTGTTGTTTCTCGAACAATTCCCGGCTCAAGACCTGAGACCACGAACCGGGGGCCGCACAGAGATCCACGACTCGACTAATGCCGTCAAACAATTGAAACTCATCGTTGAGCTGGAGTAGTTTGAATGCAGACCGTGCACGCCAACCTTCTTCCTTCGCACGACGGTAGTACAAATCTCTTTTATCTTTACTCGATTTCCCCATCGCTGATCAGGTATCGATGATTGTGCATCGCAAATAATTTTAATATGGCACAATTCCTGCACACAGCCCGTAAATTTATCATCATTTTTGAATGGTGAAAAATTTCATCAACCATCAATCATGTTAGCACGTCTGGGTCGTCGCTTGACACGTTCGTTGAGTACCGCCAGAGTAGGGATGCAGAGAGCATTTGTGTCGCCACAGGAACACATTCAGCAAAAAAAACAAGAAACGGTTGCGGAAGAAGCGTACCAGGCTACAATCTTGGGCAAGGAGTACGAGTACCGGCCACAGTATATCAGCAGCCATCAGGTGAACGAGGTGACGTCGAGACCGATTCCTATCAATGTGGAGATATTGAAATATAAACCCATCAGACTTGAGGCTACACATGGGCACGAGGTGGCGACGCTTCGGGTCCGAGGCTACGACGAGGCGCTGCTTGTGCGTGCCGGAGAGTTTGCGAGTCGCGCTGCGTTCTATCTTGGGATTCCCACGTCGCGGTTGGTGACGGACAAGACGGAGAAACGGTTGTATACCGTGATCAAGTCGCCGTTTGCCCAGGCCAAGACGAAACAGAACTTTCATCGGGTGACGTACCTGCGTCTGTTGACGGCGTACGATGCAAATGCCGAGGTGGTTGATTTGTGGCTTTCGTTTGTGAACAAACATGCGTTGCAGGATGTGGAGTATAAGGCGACGGTGACGACACACGAGCTGCTCGACTTTAACCGTGAGCTCGATGCCATGCGTGAGTTTGCCATGCCCGAGGCCTACGGCGAGACCAACGATGCGATTGCGGCCAAGGTGGCCGAGTTGTTGAAGTCCGAGACGTTCAAGCAGTACTTGGATTCCAAGTAGCCTTTGTTGTACATAGTCATTATATATTAGCCATAAACGTCCCAGTCCTCTTCTTCTTGTTCGGAATCGGCGTCGCGGGCCTGTTGCAACTCGAGTTCCAACTGGGCCTTGCGCTTGTGGCTGGCCTCCACCAAGTCGTAGCGACAGATGGGACACGTCGAGTTGACCTCGAGCCACGGACCAATACACTCCAAGTCAAATACATGTGCGCGTTTCAGCGCTGTCTGACACGGAAGCTTCACCACAAGCGGAAACTCATCGTCTTGGAACCGATTGGTGCAGATGGGACACTCGTCGTCGCTGCCGAGCGTCGCCACAGACACCCGTTCCAACTCGTCGAGCATCGTCGGGGGCACGCCGCCGTTGCGCGACCCCGTTTCCATCAGCGCAAGAAGATCGCGCACCATCGGCGTGCCGTGTTCGCGGTACATCGCCGCCAACGACGTTTGTATTGTTTCGGACCGCGGCTCCGCCGTTCCTGGCGCGAAAAACGTCTCCAACACCGCGCGGAGCGTCTGGTACTGTCTGGTGTGCTCCTGCGACATTTCGTGGTGATAAAAAGTTTTGTTGATTATTAAATATTCATAATTACATGTATTACCGTTCCGTCGTGCCCTAACTCATTTCATGATCGCTGCCCTCCTCGTTCTCTTCCAACACCGCACCCACCAAATGATCGCCGTAGTCCCCAAAATATGAATCGTTGGTGTTTCGATTGAGAAAAAGCGGCGTCATCGGCGGATCCTCGGCCGGCGTCTGGACCGGGTTGAGGATTGGCGAGTCGCTGCCGCGTTTCTGGATGGGAATCTGCATCGGTGCTTTGCTGCGACCGCCACGCAACGACGACGCCAAGATCCGCGGCGGCGTCTGTGCCGCAAGCCAGAGCCGTGACGGCGAGCTGCCGAGCGATGTAGGATCCAAACTCGGCGAATCGGGCACGATCATGCCACTGATGGGAATGCTCTGCGACGTTGCGTGGGTCTCGGGGCCCGGCAGAGGCAGGCTGTGTTTGGTGTATGGCTGCAAGCGTTTCTGTGACAAGTGTGTGAGCGAGGAACGGCTCGCAATGTTGGTGTATGAGTTTTTGCGGTCCACCGCGGTGTATTGTTCATGGTTGAGCAGAAGAAGCAGGATCGTCAGCAGCGACGGAATCACGCGCCCGTCCATCTCCTTGCCCACAGACAGCGCAAGAAGCACCGGCTCGGGATGCTCGTCCGTATATTGTCGCTGTATATCGATGGCCCGCGGCGCCTCGTCCTCCAAACTAAAGAATGCACTCGGCTGGCGGGCCGCATTGTGTTGCACATGGTGCGGAAACCCAGGACTCGCGAGCGAGCTCAGCAAAAGCGATCTCGGTGGCACAGGCTGCTTCACTGTAGCCACTGTATCGGCATCAAGCGTGAGTCTGTCCAATTTCGTGTCCAAATCTGTGTTGTACATTCGTCAGGAAGAGTGCTGCTTAAAATTTTTTTTGTCTTTGGCTTGAGAAAGTTGTAGCGTGAGCTGGAAAAAAAAAAAAACAACTTATCAGTTGCGATAAAGATCCGATAGCGAATAGGGGGGATCTCGGTGGGGAAGCGCAAAAAAAAATTGAATGGGGTACTGACAATAAAAATATCGCTAAACAATCAAAAGTGCCACTTTGGGAAACGGGCAGAAACGTGAGGTGTGGCTGATAATGAAAATAGGAGGGGTGAGGGGTCATGTAACAGTCCAATCTCCGAAAAGTGCGTGTGTGTGGGTCTTGTAGTGCGTGTGCGTGTGCGTGTGCGTGTGCATCTGCAATGTGCATCTGCAGTGTGAATCTGCAGTAATTATATTATTATTATTATTATTATTAGCATTATTATTATTAGTATTATTATCTATTTCCTGGATCGAGAGGATCGATCTTGAATACCTTATCGGGATTCAAGATTCGGCGTGGATCCAACGCCATCTTGAGTTTCCGCATCAAATCAATTGCGTTCGGGCCAAGCTCGAGCTCCAAGTATGCGCGCTTGGCATTCCCAACACCATGTTCACCCGTACACGTGCCTTCGTTGTCGAGCCCAAGCTTGACCATTTCGTGCACCACTGCCTCGCACGCGGCCTTCTGGTCGGGTCGATAGAATAAATCGGCGTGGAAGTTGCCATCGGCGGCGTGGGCAAGCACTATCGATTGAAAGCCCGACTGTTTCATCAATGCATGCGCCTGGCCCAATACCAGCAGAAGCCGCGACACTGGCACCGCGATATCGGTGACCCATACGCGCACGTCCTCGTCGATTTCGTTGCGCGCATAGTCAAGCATGGCATAGAATGCGTTCTTGCGGGCATCGAATAACTCCGTTTGTTCCTCCTGCGTCTGCGCAAACACAAACGCAGTGCATGCATGCAGCCGCGCCACCGCCTCGAGTTCCCGAATCTGTTCGTCCACGACAATTTGACTGAACCCGCCAATCTTGAAGAAAATTGTCGGCGTCTCGTGCCATGCACGGGTACAGTACCCGCTGTAGTTGAGACAGTGCATCATATCGCTGTCCATGAGCTCTACTGCCTGGGGCTGGATCCCGCGCCGAAAAAGTTCCATCACCGTGTTGGTACTGGCAGTCATGGTGGGAAACTGGGCTACCGCCACTGTTTCGTACCGCGGTTTCACCACGAGTCTGACGGTGGCCTCGGTAACGATCCCAAGCGTGCCCTCGCTACCTATAAAAAGCCCCGTGAGATTGTAGCCTGCGCTCGATTTTCGTGGCCGCTGTTTTGTACGCACTACCGTGCCGTCGGCAAGCACCACCGTGAGCGCAATCACGTTTGCAACCATCGCACCGTACCGTGACGCATTGATTCCCGAAGCGTTGGTGTTGACCATGCCCGAAATAAGCCCGTTTGGACCACAATCGGGGCCAAACATGAGTCCTGAAGGCGCCAACTCCTCGTTCAATTTCTGCCAGTTGACACCGGCTTCAACCACCGCATCCAAATCGTCGTGGTGCACCGCCAAAATCCGGTTCATTCGCGACGTATCCAACACTACACCCTGCCGTGTCAGATAAAAATGGCCTTCCAATGACGTGCCGCCGCCAAATGGCACCACAGGCACACTGTAGCGATGCAACACCGCCATCACACGCGAAACTTGTTCCGTGCTTTCAGGGTACAAGACGTATTTTGGTTTCTCGTGTGCGAGCGGTGGCTGCGGGGTGAATTCGTTCTTGGTATGGTGCTCGAGGTCCACGGACGTAGAAACAACCCGTCCAGGTCCTAAAATGGCCGTGATTTCGTCAATGGCTTTACGTAACTCATGTATCGTACAGTACTGCGGCAGGTCCAAGTCCTGGAGTTTGGTCGTTGATTCAAGCGGAAATAAGTGGCGTCCGGCATGGCCCTGGCTCTGGCCCATTTTGTAAGCGATACCGGCAAGAACAATGCCTCCGATCCCGGTTCCGGCCAACCCAACCGTTCTTCTCACCTGTTTGGTCCATAGACCACGTTTGACTGCACGTAACCAGCGTATCATTATCGAAATGAAATGGTTGAACCACTGATTTCAATTAATTTGGAATAATTCACGTGTAAGGGAACACTTATATAAATGCTTGTAGAAATGTGTTAATTTAGTACCGCTAAACATCACTAAGGAAGCCTGCGTAGCGTAATGGTTAACGCGTTTGACTTCTAATCAAAAGATTGCGGGTTCGACTCCCGCCGTGGGTTCACTTTGCGGTTTTAGCTCAGTTGGGAGAGCGTCAGACTGAAGAGATTCAGTCACAGTTTAATCTGAAGGTCCTGTGTTCGATCCACAGAAATCGCATCTTTTTTTCCTTTTTTGACATTACGTTCGATATGTTGTTTTTAAGCTTTTTATGTAAAATCTTTTCGTAACATCAATTATCATAAGGTATTTTATATAGTACAATTAGAGCAGTAAATAGATATCGTCATCCCCCAAGTCATCTTTGAGAGTCTCAGCAAAATCGATCTCGTCCCACTCGTGTTTGGGACACGGCACGGCCTCGGAGTCGGAAACTGTAAGGATCACTGCATTTTCCACCAACGTCAATGTGCAGCCATATTTATCATCATTCGACAAGGACTCAAAGCTGTTCAATTGTTGCGATAAGCGTTCACGCTCAAGAGATTCAAACTCCAAAGATTTGCGGTTATTGAGAGCCAATTTGTTCGTTTCTACATCCTCCTCCTCATTCTCTTCCTTCTCCTCTGTCAGTGAAGGTTCCTTGATGAGACGGTAGAACTCGTTGATGTTGTAAAGATGAGTGGTGCGGTGGATTTTGCGCAAGGAAATATCGCTCGTCTCGATTTCACGCGAGGGTTTTGGTGTATCGTCAGTCTCATTGATAGAAGAAGCGGCCGAAACATCAATGTCAATGGTATCAGAGACATCAATGCTTGTTTCAAAGTCATAGAACTGAATTGATGCCGCGTCCATCAAAGTATCAACACTGCTGACCGTCATAGGAGAAGTGTCTGCAGATTTAGAAGTTAATATTTCACCGGCTATTCCGTCGTCTTGATGTAACACGGGCGTAATAGGTGAGGGATTTCCTATCAAGTTTCCCAAAAAAATCGATGATCTACTACTCTTGGTCAGGAGGTGCATACTCTGACGGTTCAAGTTAGGTGTGCTTGAACGGGACTTGAGCGATCGTCCAACAGGGTCCTGTTTGACAGGAATGTTCTCTTTGTCTTGGTACCGTTGTTGCGAGGCTGCTGATCGAGTCGAGACCGAAGTCTGCTTTTTGTCAGTGTTGGTGTCATACCTCGACAAGTTGATTGTGGAAACACTGGAGCTCAATGGTCTTGGTTTGCGAGGAGTGGCTGCTTTGTCTGAAGAAACAATGGAATTAAGGTCGTACTTTGACGATTTTTTAGAACGGATCAGACTAAAGAAGGTATTCTTTTTCTTCAGGTCTCCAAAGTTAGAGATACTATGACTTCTCAACATGTTACTGCTTAATACTCTTACAAGGACGTAACGTAGGCAACAAAATGTAAAACCCTGGATGAGATTAGCATCAAATACATTTAGCAAAACACGACAAAAATGTCAGCTTTCGAATGTCAAACGGGCTAAAGTGTAAATAATGAGCCTGCAGACAACCAAATGATTTCCCTAAAACGCGAGTTAATCGTTTCTTAGGAACGCGCTAAATCGTTTAAGGGATAGAAGGAGTTGCTTAGTTGAAACACTGATCGCGATCGAGCCCCGTACGGCTAGTATTAAGGCGCCAAAATACCTTGAAAGCATCGACCTAAAAATATTACAGTTAGGAAACATTTGCCTTGCCTTATAGAAGTGTCGGAAAAGTGTTCAGCCCCATTCCACTAAAGAATGTATTATCAAACGGGTACGTTGAGGTAAAAGAGTTATTTTTTCTTTGAACTATCAGCCTACGATTCGCGGTTTATTTATAATTCTACTAATAAGGTAATATTTTGTATCGTTCAGGTGTATTCTTTTTTTCTTCTCTTTTTGACACGCTGCAGGAGATACTTTCCGATTAGAACCAATCGAAACAAATTTCTTCAACCTTCTATTGGTTGGTGGCAAACGATCAACACGAAAAATTGTCTGTGGTGTTGGGGCTGAGGATCAGACAAAAGTGTGTATTTTTTTTGGACTTGCCAAGGTGTTCACTTTCTCTTTTACGTAACTATTATTGGCATTTTTTTCTCCCCATACATTACTCAAACAAACGTTGAACACATATTCGTTTAAGACAACTAGCATTATTCGGCAAGGAAAATATTTTGCTTGCTTCCGACCCATCTTCGATGGTTACGTATTTTCGTGAAGTGTGGTACATAAAATTAGCTGAGGTGCGTCTCGGCGCATCTATTATCTTATTTTTTTTTAAATAATTAGAGGAGGAAGCAGGTGAAATCCCGCATGCATGATAATTATTTATGCCTATCTAATATGTACAATTTGAACTATACCCTCTCTATTCTACCCAATACTTGAATTTGTCCCTTTCGTCCAACTTAGTCTCAGGTCCGAACTCCACTTGTGCCCCCTGTGCCAAACTGAGCCACTCTGATATCCGGATAAATTCTTTCTCGTCATTCGACTCCGGCTCGTTTCCGGCTAAAATTGCTTCGATGTCGCTCGTTTCGTGCCGGATTAATTTACTTGAAAACGGCTTTTTGCCAGAATACCTCTGTAATGCCAACGATGACTTGTGGAGAATATTCTCCTTGCGTAAAATATTACCCTTTGTATCTCTTCCAGTAAAGGTCTTTGCAATGTAATTGGTGATGGGCTGCCGAATAACAGCTTCGATTCCTTCTGGTAAAAATACTGTCAATGGTGCATTGTTTGTTTTAGATCCTGTTGGTTTAATATTAATGTGACCAACGTTCTGCACCACCAAATCTATAGCTCCATAAAATGGTGGAATAATATATTTGCGGAGTTTTTGAACATGTTCTTGTGGTTGGTCGACAATAAACAGGTTTCGAAGCTCAACTGGTTGCTCAACTGTAACTGTTATTGCTTTGGAAAAGCTGGAAAATACCTGGAAGCTACAATTGATACAATTCCGGATCTGATACATCGACGAACCCACAGGGAAATTTAGATACATCAACCCCCCAAAACTCATACATTGTCCACCTTTAACAGTTTTATATTGAGCATCATGCGTGCCCTTGTCAAAGACTTTGGTCCCCTTGATTAGCTCCTTTATTGCCTTGGCAGGAAAAACCGATATGAGCCCATCTGCTCCTGAATCGCCAGGAGAAAAGCCTGGAACATCGAATATTACCTTTTTAGTTCCAGTCAACTCGATTGGTATCACACCCCTTGTAAATCCTGGCATATACGACACCCCTGGCCCGACCTTGGATTTAAAGTAATTTTCGTAGTTTTTGGCATTCTTCTTCTTTTGGTACCTAGAAATCTCGGTATCCAGATACTTCCCGTTGATTAAACGATCCTGTTCTTTCTGTAATGCTACACGTTCCTTGGAAGACAAATGGTTGTTCTGGTTTTTGTTGAGATTAAATAAGAGCGACTTGATTAGTGTCGACTTACCACTGTTCACATTGCCAATAAAGTACGAATTGTCTTCAATAAATGAAACCATGCGTCCAACGTTCCATTCAATCAAACCACTGGCAATCATCACGTTGCTCTTTGGTACTTTGTACTTGGTATACAAATAATCCTGGAAGAATGTGAGTCCATACTTCATGCTAGTGCTATTGTTCTTGAACAAAAGATCTGATTTATTGATAATAAACTTGACCTTATCAGCATTAAAATAGTGAAAGATCTTGCTGTTGAATGAGATGGGGAAATCCTGACTGTTGATGATATAGACAATATTACTATTGGGAGGAATTGTAGATAAAACCTCATCCAACGTTTCGACTGGAAATTGCTGAGGTTTGAACTGGGAACGGAATTTCGCATCTCGACACCGTACACATTCAATATTTTCTGATTCATGGTCTATTGGTAAGAGGTTCTTCTTTTGCTGTTGAACTTTTGTTCTTTCATTTATATATTGTTCTGGATCAAGGATATCAGTTTCCAGGCCATTGACTAACAATTTTTGATCCTCAGATGATAAATTATTCAAATATCGCAGGTATACTTCATCTTCCTTACGACAAGGTTTGGTTCTGGGATTGGTTTGGGTTAACTGATAAAATCCTGGTTTCGCCGGCTCAATATTTTGAAGCTTAATTCCGCATGACTTGCACGTTTTAAATAAGTTGGATAATAATACTGATGAGTTCAACGTAATGGACGAATAGAATCGTCTCCGAACGTAACGTAGCATGGCCAGACAGGGTTCTGTGATCCTTCACTGTGATGAGAAATGATTCAAAAAAAAATTAGGTACTGGTCTGCATATAATATTTTCTTTAGAGATGGACACAACAAACCTCCCAAAAGGGAACAAATTTTTAGTACTCTTCCTGGCAGCGAAGTGCAGACAAAAATACGCTGTATCCAAGAAAAATGCCCAACTTTTAGAAGTTTCATGGAAGCAGTTCTATCTAGATTTCAACTAAAGGATTCAGCTTGTACAATTTTTCTGAACTTTTCTCTTGGTACTCTGTTCGTTAGCATTCCACGTAAAGACGAAATAAATGGAACATCGTCCAAACAATTTTCGTCGAAAAAAGAATATGTTCTAAAATGGCTGCATTAACGCGGAAATGTACATGCAATGATCCTATTTTTCTTTTGATAAATATAACTTTTTGGCCAGGATACTTCAGCCGGGAGGAGGGATTTACGAGTAGAGTTTTTCCTGAAATTTATAATTCCGGTTATATTTGCAAAGTTAAGCTTTCTATTTTAAACATTGAAACTTTCATTTGTAGACGATGGGGTGTACAAAATGGCTCATAATTGTTGGAGTATCTTGCACGTAATTACCACAACGTAATTCCACGCAATACATAATAACTTCTGACATTCTTTCTCCCTGCTTGTTCGGGTGGCACAAAAAAAATTTATTGAGGAATTCATAGATTTTTATTTTGAAAAATTTATTTTCCTTCTTGTCCCAGAATTGTAACTTCAAAATATTTTTCATGCACCTAAATGAGCAAGGTTGCACTCTAGGTTACTTCATTATTTTAGGACGTGTACATAATATTTTAAAATGAAAATTATTATTTTTCATGCTGATCTGATTAGTAACAAAAAATATTTAAACAACAATACTAAAATTTCTGCTAAAAAGTAGAAGTTTGCGCTGAACGGTGGATCTCAAAAAATTTTACAATTAATTTGAAAAAATAAACATATTTTATTAATAATCGTTTCATAACTGGAGACTGATCACCCTCCAATACAAAAGTGCTTCATTACATTAACCGACACAAAAAAAGCTTTAGGATGTAACGTCAACTGGGAATTCCTACCCGCACTATTATATTTAGTCTGTCTGAATAGTAGACTATATTTAAGTCTCACTAAGCGGGAGACGGGATACAGTTTTTCCCATCCTTCTTGCATAAGTTAAATTATTTTTCTTCTGTATTCGCTTTAATCAAGTCTCGTAACTAATTTCACGCACACGTGATCGTTTTATTTGTCATCATATTGTTAGGTGTAAAGATTGAGATACTTATACCTCATATGGTTTCTCACATGAAATGCCAATCTTCTGTTACACCCATCTACTTTATTCTAGGTTACATGGTTTAAATGTTTATTACTCGTTTGAAGATTATCTAAACTTTATTTTGAACTCTAATAACAGAAAGAAATCAAAACCTCCCCACTTTGGGGCCCCCTTTCTTACACTTCGTCGTAGCGGAAATATGTAGGTCAACAATAAAAATATTTTTGCCCGTTAAAAATAAACATCTGAAACCTTTTATTTAATTTTTCAAAAATAAGGCAACTGACTCAGATAACAGCAATCTCGTTAGGGGAAAAGTGAAATTTGGTGTTACGTAAGGGTCACACAAAGAAATAGACAAGGTAGAAAAGCTTATTGAAATTATACTTCATATTCCAGTAGTTTAAACGTGGAACGATAATGAATGCGGGTGAAGAGTGGTTTACATTAGCCATAATAATAATAAATACTTTAAGATCAAGAAACAAATCCCTATTGTGTCACAGGAAAGAGGGAATGTGGTTATGTAAGTAGACGTTTCGTTGATGAGGTAGGCATAAGTCTGATCTTGTTTGATACTTTGATATTGTGTGCCCTGTCTTTCTTTCCCTCTACTTTTCTGTTAGAGCGTTTTCAGAGTCATTAGATTATGTCTGTAAGAGGTAACTGCTCGATGGAAGCTATTTTCAGCAAGAATATTATCTGCATAATATTTTTGGCCTTGCTGTTCACTACGCTACACACAAACAAAATATTACACTAATGCACACACATGCAGTGACTTTTGGGTTACAATCATTCATGTACAGGATTTGAATACGTATTCTCAAATCTATATACAAACACCTTGTTTTATATTAGGTAACAATTTATACGATCTGCATATAAGTAGTCCACACGAAACCTGTAGTATTTTTATCGTGAGGGTCACCTTTCCGCAGGAAAGAAGAGCAAAATTAATATAAAATATTTCCACGTAGCATGAGTGCTAATTTGAGTGTGACCCTCTACCCATGGAACATGACAGTGTAGCATCTTGTGTGCGACATAAGCTATATCGTTTGACACTATGAGGGGCGGCGTTTGCGTAAGAAAGGAACAAGTAGATAGAGGTGACGTACGCACGTAGCATTACAAAATGTGATTGGATATTATTCACAAAGAACGATTACACTTCTGGACCGTAAATCATAGTAACCGGCATTTTTTTGCGCAAAGAAAAATATTATTATCTGTGCCAGTGTCTTCCAAAAAACCTTTTTAAATACAAGTGGGAATTCATGGTAGACCCGCAGTATGCAGATTTTTTATGCATGATAAAGGCTTTTTTGGATTCGGCGTTTCTTCTTTAAAAATATTCTATTCTACCTCCGTTAGCATTATAGTTGGCCAGACTTTGCAATACATACCCTCCCAATCAATTAAATTTCACAAGCGAGCCAGAGTGGGAAATGTTGATTTATTTAACCTTCTTGCTTTAAGTTAGACTCTCCTGACGAAACAATAGCTATTATGGTGATTCCTAATGATTTAATTCTGTATTCTTTTTTATTTATTTTTGGATTGGATTGTAGTTTATGCCAGCCATGCAACCTTAAAAAAATAAAAGTGTAAATCCAAATAATAATGTAGCAAGAATTTACCTACGACAAAAAAAAGTCATCTGGAAGAAATTACGTTCCTCGTTTTTAGTATCCACCACTTCTTTTCCTCTGTCTCCTTTGGTACCAGCCCACTAACCAATAAACGAAAGCAGATGCCAAAAAGACACCAATCCAACCCTCTGCAGGACCTGCAAACCCATCTGCAAATGGGATCTCCGAGTTTGAAACGTCAACGTATCAAGGAGGATTCTATCAAACACTACAACAACACTGCCACCAAAACATGGATAACCTGCGGAAACTGTGCCAACACCCTCGGATTAGTAGTCCCTGCCATTAGGTCGTTTGAAAACGCCGTGGGACATGACCCCGCCAATGTCCAGGCACTCTGTGGTTTGAGTTATTCGTTACGGTTAAACGATATCAACTTGAACGAAACCGTGGGGTCCCAAGGTTCTATTGATAGATTAAACAAGGCACTTGAACAGCATTCAAATTTGGTTAAGGAACTGTCTATCTTCAAGGAGTTGGCTGAGTGTTATTTATTGGTAGGTTTGAATGATCAAGCCCACCAGTCTATCCAAAATGCTATCCAGTTGGCTCCCAATGATGCTTCTTTATGGTTATTGAGTGCTCAAACTTTAATAAGAGCCGGAGCTAGGACCCATGCCGCCGGCGCATTGACGCATTGTTTGTCTATTTTGCCGGACTCAATCAGTCAATTTTCCTATACCGACATTGAAACAGCCCGGGCTGCTCATGCCGAATTGGCTGCGATTGCTGCCTCTGATGGCAATATAGAGCTATCTATTTCGGAATTGACTGCTACATTGTCGTTGCCCGCGCCTCCATTGTCGCGCATCAACGAACATATCGCATTATGGTGTGCATTATCAACTGCCAAGGAAAGAGCTAATGATATTCCAGGTGCTATCCAGGCATGTGAAAGTGCAGAAGCTTCTGTGGGCAACTCACCACGGATCTTGATGACACATGCCTACTTGTTGCTCTTGGATAATGACAAGAACAATGCCGAACAGGCTATTCTCTTGTTACAAAAGATTGCAGACTTGGAAAAGGAAAAGGACTTGGATCTGTCTGTTACTGAAGGCGACTTTTTACCCTGGTATCTTTTGGGTAAGGCTTACTTTTTGAGCGACCAGCCTAGATTGGCCTACGACTCATACCAAGTTGCTCTTAGACGTGCCTCCAACTCGCCAATTACTTGGTTGGCTGTGGGGAAATTGTATTTGGAATTAAAACAATTATCTGACGCATTGGCTGCTTACTCCCAAGCTCTCAGATTACAGATTGACGAAGGTTCTCCAGGAACTGCAACTGCTTGGGACGGTTTGAGTTGTGTTTACGAAAGATGTGATGATCAGTTGATGGATGCTTCTGATGCTTGTTCCAGATCCGCCGCTTGCTTTAGATCAATCGGTGACCAAAAGAATGCAATTTACTTTGAAGAAAGAGCAGTCGAATTATCAAAGGCTTCAAAGAAAGAAGGTCCCATTCCTGCATTGCGTGATCCACCAGATGTGCCTAGTTTTATCTTGAGAGATCTCGTGGCATTGTTACCTTCTGAACGAATTGCATATATCCAAGGACCTCAACTGCTGCAACAGCAACAACAACTGCAGCAACAACAACAGCAGCAGCAGCAACAACAACAGCAACAGCAGCAACAGCAGCAACAGCAACAGCAACAACAGCAACAGCCACAACAGCAGCCTCCACACCATACACCTATTCCCAACCAACAATCACCAAACCCGCACCAACAAAGCCCACCAATTCCTGTTCAAGTCCAACAAACACCACAACAACCCGCACCACCTCATTTCCAACACACACCACAGCAAGCCATGTACGGAAAGTCACCCAGGCAGCAGCAAACGATGGGTGGTCCTCCACAGCTTCCTCCACCACAACACCAAATCTGGTCACCAAACCAGCAGCAACAACCCCAATACTTTTACCAAGGTCCTCCACCACCGGGCCAGATGCCACCTGGTGCACACAATCCACAAGGTATTCCAGCCGATGCACAAGGACTTCCTCAGAGATCACCTTTAAACCACTCCAATATGATTGCCGGAGGATATCCTCCAGTGGTGATGCCTGCCGGTCCACCACCTCCAGGCTTTGCTTACGGACAGTATGTTCCTATGCACGGGGGTGTTGTAGCGCACATGCAGCAACCATACGCGCCTCCAATCAACAATTGGAGAAGATGATTTCACGAACTAAATACTAATGCCTGGACTTGACAATTGCATACTTTATTCATTTCTATTGAGAATTGGACGATTACTAGTTGTATATTATATATTTATATTCATTTCAGCCATTTTTGTAGTGATTTCCGGCCAGTTGTGAATGGGGAGCTCGACATTGATTTGTGCAAGGTGTGCAATAGCTGAACCACCTTCCATCACGAATCCAATGTCGGCTTCTACCAAAGCCAAAATATCCGTAGAGCTATCACCAATGTACACTATGTTTCCGTCGTGAGAAGTCTTTAGTGATTTAATGTATTCAAGCTTGTCGATGGCAGTGCGGACACTTGGCTGTGGCAACCAGTATCCCGTAGCCTTGGACTCGGAATCAAACTCAAGTTCGTTGACAACAATTGTGAGGTACTTGTTGTCCACCGTAAAACCATAATTTTTCAATACTTGTTTGATGACAAGACTGGTCCAGTTGATACTCAAGATGACAATGGGAACCTTTCCGTAGTACTGGTGAAGAAAATCAATAAATCCATGACGGAGTTCAACGTGTTGTGCCTGATCACGGAAATTGTCCATGGAAACCTTGTGAAAAAGTTGTTTTGATTCGATCTCGGCGATAGAACTCATCTCGACTGCTCTCATTCCCTGCTGGAATTGCAATTCTTGTTCCAATGAAGTTCTTGGCCCGCCTTCGACCAGGTTCTTGTACTTGGAATATGCATCGAGGTAGGTTTGAGAAAAATGGTTAAAAGGCGGAACAAAGTTGGGTTTGGCCAAGTACGCTGCGTTTGCCACCAACAGAATCGTATCCTTAAGCGTGGCGGTCTCGTCCCAGTCAGTAACGATCGCAGCAAGGCGTTTATGGGGCAACCGACGGATCATGGGTGCAAAAAAAAAAAAGCAAGGAATTATTGCCAGGGTATAAAAGAGAGATGGGTGCGCCTGGAATCCCGACTACATTTTATATTAGCGATGACAGAACAAAAACAATTTGGAGAGTTGGGCAAGGTTCCTAGTGCAACCACCGGCACCAAAAGCACTAACGACACCACCAAGATTCCACAAGGATCTGTCGGTAAAGTTGACGGAGACTTGGGCAAGGTTGAGGGTGAAGTAGCGAAAACTGAGGTGGGAAAGACCAAGGGTGATTTGGGAAAGGTTGAAGGTGAATTGGGAAAAGTTGAGGGCGAATTGGGAAAAGTTGAAGGTAAGTTCAAGGACGGTGTTGCCAAGTTGGAAACAAACACTGTCAAGGACAAACTCAAGCAAGGATCGTTGGGAAAAGTGGAAACCAATGACCCTTGAGGCGAATCGGTGTTGGTAGCAACATTTCTGGTGGTGAGCCGCGTGCGCCGCACAGAAATTCTATCCCCAGGTTTCAGGTTCTGGTCATGTGTTGGCAAAGAAACCGAATGATTAATTTGGAAAATAAATAGAACGTCGAAACCTCACAAAATTATCCACTAAAACCACATCTTCTATAATGTCACATGTAGATACATCCAACACCACGAACGAAACACAAGAAAATGCTCAATTGCCAGAAGAAGCCAAGAAACTCATGGACTTGACCAGAAGCATTCTTAATCCCAATGGTGATAACCCCCAAGTTGACGAATATATCACGTCGTCGTTCCAATACATACTGGCAGCATTTGTCAAGATGACCAATTCAACCGACAAGGAAGCGACCGCTAAGGAGATCGCACACGACTTAAACACAAAATTCGACCATTGGGTTGCCGAAAGAGAAAAGAAAAAGAAAATCCAGGAAGAATCCAAATTTGAAGACTTGGACTAAAGAAGTTGGTTATGGTTCCATCTTCTTGGCCCCTAAGCCCAGGCAAGTATGGCTCCAAATACTTGAATCTTCTATTTTTATGGTATATATTGGCTATATCACGTGAGCGGAATTAAAAAAAACCCTTCCTCTCCACAACTAATAGAAGAAAAGGAAACTTCTTGTATTCCTCAATCAACATTGTAGAACCATGCAATTGTTCCAGGTATTGACGTTGTGTTTGGGTTCTGTTCTGGCCTTTCATGTTCCCCAATGGCTTGCTCAAGAACCACTCAAGTTATCACCCCAAAAGATCGCAGACTCTTCTCTCACCGATTACAAGTTAGGTTCCTTATCTCTCCTTGACTTCCATCGTGAATTGGTCGAAATCGAATCCATTTCAAACCACGAAACCAAAGCCGCACTCTACTTGAAGAAATACTTGGAAAATGCCGGTTTGACCGTGCAGTTACAAGAAATTAAAGACGATTTTCCACTCCGCTACAACGTATATGCCTACAAGGGCAAGAACAAAAACAGTAAGGTCTTACTCACGTCTCATATTGATACTGTGCCTCCATATCTTCCCTACCGTGTTGAGGGTACACGTATCTATGGCAGAGGCTCCACTGATGCCAAGGCCTCGGTTGCAACGCAGGTCTTTGCGTATCTTTCTTTGTTAAAAGACGGTGAAATTGCCGAAGGCGATGTTTCCTTGCTTTATGTCATTGGAGAAGAGATCAATGGTGTTGGGATGAAGGTCGCCAGCAGCTCTTTGGATGCTCACTGGGATACAGCCATCTTTGGTGAACCAACAGAATTGAAACTCGGAGTCGGACACAAGGGAACATTTATAATGGAATTACAGGCTAATGGAAAGGCAGCACACAGTGGATACCCTGAGTTGGGTATTTCTACGTCTGAGATCTTGATTCCTGTCTTGAATGACCTCTTAAACTTGAAGCTCCCTGAATCTGATTTGTTGGGACCCAGCACCTTGAATATCGGCCAATTTAGCGGTGGTGTTGCAAATAACGTTATTCCTGCGGAGGCACACGCAGGCGTAATGATTCGGGTTGCTGCTGAACTCAATAAGGTCGAAGAATTAGTGCGTTCGGTAGTTGAAAACGTTGATGGTTTGGAATATACCATCAGTGCTCAGGTCGAGCCTCAGTACTTGGACTACAAGGTTCCTGGCTTCGACAGTGTGATTTTGGCTTATGCAACAGATATTCCTTGGTTGAAAAGACCACTCAAGAAGCGGTACCTTTATGGACCAGGTACCATTCATGTTGCCCATTCGGATCACGAGTACGTTGATAACAACGACTTGTTGGTGGCAGTCGATGGGTACAAGAATCTTACCAAGTACATTCTTTCTAACTTGTGATTGGCAAATGTATACAATCTCTATATCCATTATAGGTGTATTTTTCTATAACGGACTCAAACCATGTACTTTGGGTCAATCTAGCTGGACGTATTTTGAGGCCATTAACCATAGAAAGGATTAATTTCCTAAGAAGAAAACCAAACAGTCAACTTCACATCCGCAAGTATCTACAGAACCAACAAGAAATTAACACAATTGTGTATTAATATAGACGTAATAGTTGAAGAGTTTTTTTTTTCTAGTATTCTTGCCTGCCTTTATACGTGAAAAATCTTTACCCGGACATTGGTTCTGCGATGGCATCACCAATATAGTCGATACTAACAATATCTAAAGCGATAACGATGACTGAGCATATTCCCGCATGGAAGAGAATTGGGTTAAAGGTGAAAGAGGAATTGGAAGAGGATCCCTTAGCCATTTCTACTCATATTTCTCACGGTGATCTTACCAATAAGGAGATCAAGAAGATCAACAAGCAAAAGAGAAGATTGCAAGAATCCAACACTGAAACAAGTAATGAGAACAAGAAACCACCCAAGAGAGTCAAATTACCCAAAAATGAGCGTGCTCCACCTCCAGAAAAGGACCAATTAGCATATTTGAAACAGTACGAGCAACATAGAGATAATTGGAAGTTTAGCAAACAGAAACAAAACTGGATACTAAAAAACATAAGAGACATTCCCAAAAGCTATGAGCTGGCATTGTATCTTTACTTGGATGGAATGCAGGGTGGGTCCAGAACAAGAGTTGTCGAGGATTTGAAAAAGGTAGTTACTCGTTGGAACGAGATGGCTGAGATTGTTGAAAAGAAAATTGAAGAAGAGTTGGAACGTAAGTTACGGGGAGAAGAACATAAAGAAGAGGAAAAGAAAGAAGAAAAGAAAGAAAAGAAAGAGAAGGTCCCAAAGAAAGAAGAAAAGAACGATGATCCAGATTACGATTATGCTTTCAGATGTAGAGAATTGATAAAGTTAATGGTTGGAGATTCTGTTGAAATGAAGGGAGTTGTCGAAGCTGAAAAAGAGGAGGAAAAGGAAATTGAACAAATAACAGTAGAAAAGAATGAAGATGAACAAAAGAAGGAAGAGAAAGAAGAAGAGGAGACAAAAGAAGATAACTTGATAATAGAAGAAGTCGACGTTTCGCTGTTCAAACCCGACAATGATAAAAAGAAGAAAAAGAAAAAGAGCAAGAAATCCAAGAAAGATAATTAGGAAGCAGATTCCCATATGATTTTAATGTTGGCATTTTAAGCATCTATGGAGCTTGTAAATTAGTAGTATTTATCGCGAAATTGAAAATCAAATAAAAAGGCTCACACCAATGCAAGACATCAACTTTAATTCATTGAAGGATAAAGCACTTGATGTGGACCCTGATCTCCGGTTCATGGCGATTGAGGATTTCAAGAAGTATTTGACAGGATCATCTGATGGTACAACCACAGTTTCTCCTCGAGCTCTTGAAAACTTTATCCCTACCCTTTACACATTGTTGAATGACTATAATTCCGATGTCCAGACCCAGGCAGTCAAATCTTTTGAGCCAATGGTGAAGTATTTATCTAACGAGGCATTGTTGAACGTGATTCAGAAACTCTACAAGTTGGTTCTTGCAGATCATGAAAAGACAAAGTTGGACAAGTCGGGCTTCAAGTCTTTCACAACATCTGTTCCCAACATGGCCTTAAGATCCATCTTGAATTCCACAACCGGCAACGGTGAAATTACCAGCCATGCTTTCAATCCGAGAGTTAGCAGATCTGTAATCGACAGCTTGCTTCCACAACTCCATAGCAATGATACAACGATTGATTCCATAGAAATTGTGATAAGTATTATCCAAAACTTGGGCCATTCATTGAATTACGAAGAAGTCAATCAATTGACAAGGGACTTGATTCATACTGCCTTCACCGAAGTTGGGATTATCAGCAAGAGAGCCATTGCCGGTTTCAGCTACTTATCGGGATATATTGGTGATCTGTACTCTTTAAACGATTCCATTCGCTACATCAAGTCTTTTTCAAAGTCCGATCAGTCGAACTTGTCAATTGAGTTTCTGTTATATTCCGTTGCATTGAAGAGCAACTTTGAAATCGATCCTTCATTACTTGGCCATACATTCGAGTTGGTTGCTGAAATTTTGAATCAAAATACAGTTCAAGACAATGAAGACTTTGATTTTGATAAAATTATCCAAGAAAATTTGGCCCGTGAAGATTCTTTGACTTTATTAAATGATTTGGTCAACTCAAAAAATCCACTTGACAAATATCACTCGCAGATTCTTGATATGATTAAATACTTTATCACCTTTGATCCCATGAAGAATGAAATTGAAGATGACGATATGGAGTTTGATAACAGTGAAGAAGAAATTGAGTTTAGTGATGAAGAAAACGAAGCATCAAACGAAGAAAATGACGGCTCGTGGAAGGTGAGAATAAAAGCATGTATTCTCTTGAAATCTTTTGTTGATAAGAAGGTCTCGCTCTCACAATACGAAGAACTTCTTCGTCTTCTTCCTATTGAAGATAAGAATGAATTAGTGTCAAACGAAGCAATAAAAGTTGTAATTGCAATTGTGAGCCATCTTCAAGAGCCATTGCCTGCCTTTGATCAAATCGAAGCTTCCATAATTGAGAAATTACTTGTTCCCGAAAGAAATGCCCAGTATTCCAGAGTCTTGCGACTTATTGAAGAATTGAACAGATTCAAGCGGACAAAATTGATTTTACAATGCTTTGTTAAATTCAGACAACTAGAAATAGTGTCGAGTGGATCGATGGACTACATAAATTTCTATCGGAACGTTGTTGACAACACATCAGATCCAGAATTGTTAGCCGGTCCAATTATTGAGTACATTACCAATGATATTATCAAATCAATACAGGATAGATCTTTCAACATTATCAGCGAAAGTATCAAGTTTCTGATATCCATTTTCCAAGACCCGTTTGCTAAGATTGTGAATGTGACCCATATCAAAGAAATCCAGGAACATCTTTTGAGAATTGTGAGCAAGCATAAGGAATATTCTAGCAGTATTGTGAAATTGTCATTGACTTGTTTAGGATCATTACTTCAGCAAAACTTGAGCCCAGAACCCATGTATATTCTTGAAACATTTGAAACATGTTTGAATCAAGAGATAAGCATTAAAAAGGTTTTGGAGGTATTGATTGAGATTTACAGTGGCCGCTTCGATTACGTCACTTTTAACGAGTTTCTTTTGTTAAGACTTAATGAATTGGTATTGTTCAATGATGAAGCCATTGTTTCCCTTTCATTATCGTTGATCAAATTTATAACTACCAACCCAGATGGGTTTGACGTTTCTAAAATCATTCCGAATCTTATAAGGGTGATGGTAAGAGCAAACGAAGAAAACATCATTGTTCTCTTTGAAATTCTCAACCTCATATTTGCAAATTACGTTTCCTTTGTGGATTACACAGCAGAGTTTATCTCCTCCGTTGTACTGGTAATTAACGCTGATAAGATCACTCCTGAAAATGAATCATTTTTTGAGTTCATTAAATTATTTTCTTTGCAAGCACCTGGTTTATTTGAAACATTTAGTCAACATTTGGATTTGAAATTGTTCTCTAGTGCCAAGCTATTAGCAATCATCAGTGCAGAGAATGGATTGACTAACGAGATTCAGAGCCGAGAACTGAACTTGCTCTCTCACTTGAAAGCCAACAAATTTGATGCCGAACTTGATCTTCTTTTCACCATCCAATACTTGGGATGTGTAGCAGAATACACACCTCTTAAGCATGTTCTGCTACAGAACTTTGTTGATTTACTTAACGCCAGAAATACAGACACAGCACTGATTCAGAATAGTCATGCACAAGAGAAAGCTGCTAACTCGATGGAAGAAACAATTCGTCTTGCCATTGCAGTCTCTATTGGCTTAATTATCAAGAGAGACATTTATACACAAATTGATCAATTAGTTCTGTTTTACCACGATAGTGCCAACGGAAAGTCTCGAAAGTATCTCACTACATCATTCAAGACCATTCTTTCTGACTGTGACGTCACGCACTTGGGCATTATCTGGCAACAGATCTGGTTGGTTATTAACTCATTTCAATTCACCCATTCTCTTTGTGGAGAGTTGAGAACTGCTGGAGACTTGTTAGGAGAAATGGTGTTGAAAAATAATGAATTTATTCTCGAGGTATTGGAAGCAAATGAAGGCATAACCAAGCCAGATTCGGGTGCAGAACTTGCCGTTATTTATACGATATTTGTGATTATTAAACATTTGCTTAATAAGTTTGGTGATACGGAGGAAGAACTTTCCATTTTAACAAGATTGATCAGCTTCTCAGTCGAATGGATTGATTTAAAAAATATTGATATCAAGCAATTGTTAATTGGAAATTTGTTGACAGCATTGCATAACAAGCCATCGACCATCTTATCCCTGTTAAACACAAAAGTGTTGCCTAAATTATACGAACAATTGAAGCAAGAGCCGGAGTTCAAGAAAATTATTCCCATGGGGCCATACAAATATGTAATTGATGAAGGTTTGGAAATCAGAAAGTTGAGTTACGAATTTATCTATACCCTTACATCCTTTGACGCCGAGATATTCAGTGTAAATGAAATTAACATCAATGATATTGTACAAAACATCATAGATTGTGGTCTTATTGACGATCAAAATGACATCATAATATTATCTACTATCAACTTGATCAACATTATCAACAATCATGAAGGTTCGTTCAAAGATGTGACTTTGGCTAATGATGGACAACTTCTACTCAAAATTATGACCAATTTGCGTATCCAATTGAACAAAAAGCTTTCGGCAAAGGCATCATCTCAAGAGACTGAGAGTTATCAGGAACGAATCCGTTCCATAATAAGATTGAGTAAGAAGATCAACCAATCGATTATTGTCAATGAATCTGACCAGCACGTATGTGCTGATGACAATTTAAAAGACGAATGGAAAACCTACTTTAGTTACTTGGGGATGGATTTCAACGTTTACTTTATGAGCACTGAAGCAGCCTAGAAGGTCCAGGTCACACGTATTCCGTTTACATGCGGTGCCACCTAATATTTTGGCGCTACACTTTAAAAAGAAGCAATAAGTTACATAAAAAATATTCCAAAAAATATTCCTTGTTAGATGCGGTTACTGTGACGCTACTTCTTGTTCTTTCGCGTAAAATTGCCATGCACGCATGGAATGCCAACTTCCGCCTCGAGGGTGCCATCTGCGTCACAAGAGCATGTTGCAGGATGCCTTCGAATGTAGTATTTACCTTGGGTGTAGCGGTGTGACCTGCACGTCATCTACTTTGGTCGTCAGGATTGAGTTCATGTTTCATACATAAAAAGAAAAATCAACTGCAAGATTTAAACTTTATCCTACAATACATATTACTTTATGTTAATATCCATGTGTTTTCAACAAGCTATTTTTATGGGCACAAAGGGCTTGGTTACCAGACTTGCAAAATCAGACCTGTAACTTATAAGTCTAAGCTACGGCAGACTCACAACCATTGTATAATAGTTTTACAAATTTTTGGTACCTTAATTCATATTTGTTGTGTGAGTATTTTAGGGGGCAAAGAATCCTTGCACAGGATAGATGAAGCAGTCTCATTGATGGGGATTAAAATGTAGGTTCATGATCTTTGAACAAAGTCTAAATTTGAAAAGAGTTCATCTTTGTAAACAAACTCACCCCGCTGTACGTTTAGAAACTAGAAATTTAGACATTTTCAGGTTACTCGCATTTCAGAAAAACTGAAATGGTCAACAATGCATACTTTGAATAACAAGGTTCAAAATATTTGTAAAAGGTTTACGTGTTTTATGGCTTAAGACTAGTTGTCAATTTAGCATTTTCTGCCACGACAGCTTTGCATTGGCACTTAAAAGCTTAATCATATTTTATAATTCACATAGTTATTTTTCAATCATGAAGTTATTCCCTCGTCACATCGGTTCAAACGGAAATTATTGAGGTTTCTCTTCACTAAAACTATCATAACATTTAAATATATATGCATATATATGGAGCCTCGGATCTAGCCGTCTTTATTTTAACCGAACGAGAATACTCTACAACAATATTTATAGATGATGCCGAAACTTTAATTTCAAACAGAATGCGTAGTTTTTTTTTATTTTTCTATTTCTATTGTGAAAGATTTCAGTAAGAATTATACTGCGGAATATTTTTGGCTTAGCTTTTTAGCGGAGTAAGTTCCGCTTCAATATAAGCTTCCACCAACTATTCTTATCATTGCAAGGGGATCTATCCCTTGATTATTATTACAAACTGTTTGTAAACTAGAAAATGATAATCCTTCAGTCAAATATTTTCTACATTGTATCCTATTACGAATAAAAGTTACCAAAAGTACAATTCCTTTTGCCATGTGGCATCGACGGATGGCTCATGAGTTGTAAAAACTTTCAACATTAACAACTAAAAATTTTCAACCTTTCAGGATTTAATGCTAACCTATTGTTAAGATTTTGTTGGGAATATTAAGATGAATACATGATAAAACAATCATCAAGTAAACGTAACTTGTCAATATAAGTGTATGATGCATTAAACTTCTAGGGGTTATAGATATATGATGCGGTGGCTCAATTGGCAGAGCATTGGATTCCAAATCCAAAGGTTGTTGGTTCAAGTCCTGCTCGTGTCATTTTTTTTTTTTTATATTTTGTTCCTGTGACGCACATCTTTTGGAATATCGATGAAGCTTTATTAAGAATCCCGACGATGGCAGGGAAGCTGAAAAAAGAAAAGCCTACTGCTGTTTCTGAAAAGGGCAAAAGTCTGAAGAAGGGAAAGAAGGAAGAAGAAGAAGAACATGATTCTTCCAAACCAAGAAGAGGCAAAACTGTTGGAGATACTTTTGGATGGACTGGAAAATTACCTGTGACTTTACTCAATGAATTTTGTCAGAAACAGAAATGGGGACGGGTAGAGTATCAAACAAAAAAGGCTCGTGAACGCTCAAGCGCTGCAGGCGAAAGGTATACTGCAAATGCAGTTATACTGTGGAAGAACCCCAAGACACAAGAGGTGATCAGTATTCGATTGGTCCCATATGAAAGCAGGTTAGCAATGGAAGGTGATACTGCAAACGAAGCAAGACATTATTGTGCAACATATGCTTTACATGCCATAAATTACATCAAGAATATGAAATTGGTATTGCCTCCAATGTTTGCAGATTACTGGTCAACTCTTGAACAAGCGAGGACAGAATTACTAAAGACGAACAAGTCACTCCATTACAAATTCTGGAATGTGGATCCTTTTGGTGCATACTTGGAAAGAAAAGAAGCTCAAGAGAAACATGAGAAAAGAATGGAAATTAGTCAGAGATCTAAAGAGAAAATTAAAGCACCAACCATAAATATCTCTGGAGTACAAGTAAAACCAAAAAAGGCTTCGATTTCTGTATCGGCTTTGAATGTGGAATCAACGCCCAAATTTCCTCAAAAAGTTTGGGATTCTGCTCCATTTATTGATTTTCCTACTGATTTGCGTGTTTCGATCGAAAATTCCATTAGAGGTCATCTAAAATGGATTCTTGATGAGCAAGATACATTAGATAAGACAGATATTGCAGCTAAGGTTTCTACTTCTTTGGTACAATTTGGATTCAGAGAATCGCATGTCCAAGAAGCTATGAAATATACTGCTACTTATGTTGATGCAGTTGAATGGCTCTTGTTTCATCTTCCAGAAGATGATTTACCAATTTTATTTTCTAAATCTGATAAAGATTCGGGAGTTTCTCTTAAAATTGCGAAGAATATTCAATATGAATATCTCTTAAGGCGCATAGGTGATTCCGGTCACGACCGAGATGAAATTGAAGAAGTTCTTAAAGAAACCGAAAATAACGAACTACAAACATGTGTCAAATTGACGCACAAATTAGCATTGCTTGAACCTGTTGATATTGAGATAGAGGACTCCCAAGAACTTTGGGTACAAGAGTTGGAAGGTATTCAAATTCTTGGATCCAATAAAATCCAATTTATTGAAGACAGTGGGAAGAAGGTTGTCGATATCTTGTTAAACGTAAACAACATCGGGGAAGATGTATTCAGCTTGCGTTTATTCAAGAGTAAGCTGTATCCTATGGAATTGCCCGGTTTTCATATCATAGTTACCAAGGTTGGTCATAAATTGGCCAATTACATTAAGTTATCCATTATAACACAGGCTGCAAACTATATTGTTGATAGTGGGTATATTGGTGACTGTTTTATTTATTCGCTAGTTGAATGGTTAGAGGGGAACATATCAAAGATCATCAGTAACCCAGGCCCATTGATTACTGAAGATCAATTAAAAATGAAGCACATTCCCCCAGCTGAACGAGAGGCGAGGAAACACAAAACAAAGTTAAGGAAGACTGCTTCTTTGCTGGAAATTGAAATAAAACAGTTGCAAGAAGCATATGCAGCAAGAAATGAATTGCAAGAAATGAAGAAATCTATGAAGCAAAGGGCAACCTTGCCAGCATGGAAAAAGAGGGAGCAGCTTGTGTCTGTAATCAATTCGAATAAAGTTACTTTGGTAACTGGTGAAACAGGTTCAGGGAAATCCACACAAATTGTTCAGTTTATTTTGGATGAAATGAATTCAAATGGCGACTTTTCTTCCAAGATTATCTGTACCCAACCGAGACGTATTTCAACAATTGGATTGGCTGAAAGAGTTTCTGATGAGAGAATCAACACTGTTGGGAAAGAAACTGGATACATAATTAGAGGGGAAAATAAGACAGCAGCTGAAACTAGACTTTCATTTGTGACCGTCGGTGTGTTGTTGAGAATGTTGCAAACTTTGTTATCCTCCAAGGATAATAGTGGAAGTATTTTTGATCATTTGGGATATATCTTCATTGATGAAGTTCATGAAAGATCAGTTGACAGTGACTTTTTATTGATCATTTTAAAGAAAGTAATGAATCGTTTCCCAAAATTGAAAATAGTTTTAATGTCTGCTACCATTAATACTGATACATTTAAGTCCTTTTTTGGAGTTCCGGTCAATCATATCCATATTGAAGGTAGAACATTCCCGATTCAAGATTACTTCTTGGATTCAGTTCTTGAATGCTTGGACTATTCATTCTCTAGTCCGGACGGTATCAAAAAACCCACAGCAGATTCTAATTTCTTTAAAAGTGGAAATATCAATTATGACTTGATTGCTAAGTTGTGTGTACATATTGATGGTAAGTTGAAGAGCGAGCAAAACAATGGATCCATTTTAATCTTTTTGCCAGGTATTATGGAAATCAATCAATGTATCAGGGCCATTGAAAAAGAGTTTAGAGATGAAAATTTGAATTGTTGGACTCTTCCGTTGCATTCTGCTTTGTCTTCAAAAGAACAGAAGAGAGTTTTCCAGAAATCTGTCAAAGGTCGAAAAATTGTTATATCAACAAACGTTGCTGAAACCTCCATTACCATCCCTGATTGTGTAGTAGTGGTGGATAGTGGACGGTCTAAAACTATGTTTTATGATTCTAAGGTCAACACGACCAAGCTTGTGGAAAATTGGTGTTCTAAAGCTGAGATAGGTCAAAGAAGAGGTAGATCTGGACGTATTACAAACGGTAACTGTTATCACATGTACACAAGGGAAACCGAAACAGCCATGATTCCTCAACCAATTCCTGAAATTAAGAGAACTAGATTGGAAAACTTGTATTTGGTTGTGAAATCCATGGGTATCAATAAGGTTGAGGAATTCTTGAACAGTGGAATTGATGCTCCTGATCAGACTTCATTGTCCGAATCCAAGAGATTTTTGGAAGAAATTGGTGCACTAACTAATGGACATTTGTCAAATCTTGGTAAATACTTATCCTTCATACCCACAGAACTTCAAGCTGGAAAATTGTTAATCTTAGGGTGTATTTTCAGCTGTGTTGAAGTTTGCTTAACTTTGGCTGCAATTAGCTCAACAGGAAGTCCATTTTCCTCAAACTTTGACAACAAGGATAAAATCAAACAAGTTAAAGCTGAATTTGCCAATGGTCAAGGTGATTTAATAGCTATATCCAATGCTTTTGACCAGTACCAAGTGGAAAAACAAAAAGGTAATGGCAGTAAATTCTTGAATGATAACTTTTTGTCATTTTTGACCATGAAAGAAATTGCTTCTACCAGAGTTCAGTATGTGACCATTTTGAAAGAATTGGGATTTGTTCCCTTTGACTATAATAATGAGAATAAATTGCTCAACAGAAATTCTGAAAATTACCCCGTTCTTCGTGCAATTATTACTGGTGCCTATTACCCCCAAATTGCCAGAGTACAGTTGCCAGATCCTAAGTTTTTTAAGACGATAGTTGGGGCTGTTGCTGTTGATCCAGATGCAAGACTGACTAAATTTTGGCTTCGTAATGAAAGATTCACGGGCACTCCAGATTCAGATGAATTACCAGCTACCAGGGCTTTTATTCACCCATCGTCAGTTCTTTTTGGTAATAGTGACCTGGATATGTCTTTGAGCTTAGAAATCCTTGAGAAATCAACTAATGAGGACGGAGAGGTTGATTACGAAAAGGCTCGACAATTGAATGATCTTAGTCCTCAAGTTCAAAAGTCGAGTAATCCAGCACTTAAATCTTCCTTTGCTGTTTTCAAATCATCGCACCTCACAACCAAGCTTTATTTAAGAGATGTCACTCCATCGAGCACCATCGCAACATTACTCTTTGGAGGTGATATCTCCTACAACCTTGTCAATTATGTTGAAAAAGGAAATTCTTCACCCGGGATTGTCATGGACAACTGGATGCCTATCCGTACGTGGTGTAAAAATGGTGTTCTAATTAAGAAACTCAGAAAATTACTTGATGGGTTCATTGACTTAAAATTGTCTGACCCTAGACAGGTTGGTGTCAAAGATGATACTTTGGATATTATAGAAAGAGTTCTTGATTTACCTTAAATTATTAGATAAATTCATAAGACTATAATGCATTTGTAAATTCACTTCACAAATTATTTACTTTATTAATAATTGAATTAACTGATTTTTTGTATATTTTAAATATCAATATTTGAAAGTCTTGGCCTAGGCAGAATAGATCCATAACATAATGCCTCCAAAGAACAACAGGCATATAAGCAAGACTTCGTGGCCAAGCTGGTTAAGGCGTAAGACTGTTAATCTTGAGATCGTGAGTTCGACCCTCACCGAGGTCGCTTTTTTTGATATTTCTGTATGGGATTAAATTATATTCACTTGAAGGATCACTTTTGCCATAGCCACCAAACACCTTTATATCACCTTCTAGCAACCATCGCAGTTCTTGAGGAAAGATATTTCGCCAGAAACTTTAAGAAAGCACATGACCGGTATGAAGCTTAGGTCAGCAGATCGCTAATTTAGCGAGATTAATTTACTCCACGATTGAAGATTTGCCCTTATCATGTACTTATCCAATATTCTAGGTTTTCTGGAGTTAGTCGGTCTTCTTTTTAACTCACACGTATTTTCGACACCACATATTACACTTAACCTGGAATCGGTCCGCCCGGAGACGTTATTGACATTTGACAAGCGTAGACCTATCGTCATCTGGCATGGGTTGGGAGACAATTATAATTCATCAGGTATAAATGAAGTTGGAGCCATTTTTGACCAGATGTATCCAGAAATATTTATCCATTCAATATACATGGACATCAATCCAGAAAGCGACCAGCAGATGTCGATGTTTGGTGATGCAAACAAGGAGGTCCAAGTTGCGTGTGAGCAGATACTAGCCATTCCTGAGTTGAAACTGGGATTTGATGCAGTAGGCTTTTCCCAGGGAGGATTGATGTTGAGAGCATTGGCTGAATCCTGTCCGGGTGCCAAAATACACAATTTAGTGACATTTGGCTCACCTCACTTGGGTGTCCAAGAACTTCCATTGTGCAAAGATCCTAGCGATTGGGTATGCCGGACAAGAAACTCGATTCTCAAGAAGCAAGTATGGTATGATTCTGTTCAGAAACGAATCATTCCTGCTCAGTATTTTCGTGATCCGAACCAAATGGAGGAGTACCTTGAGCACTCCCACTTCTTGGCAGATTTCAATAACGAGAGAAATTATAATTCGTCGTATAAGAATAATTTTGTCAAGATTAACAAACTAGTAATGATTCAGTTTACAGAAGATACCACAGTGGTGCCTAAGGAATCGGCCTGGTTTACTGAAATCGATACTGAGACTGGTCAAGTGGTTCCGGTAGCAAGGACTAAGATCTTTCAAAATGATTTGATTGGACTCAAGACATTATTCTTTGAGGGAAAGTTGGTGTTTGACAAAATCGCTGGTGACCACATGCAAATCCCAGATACATATCTTGTAGATACTGCAATGAGGTATTTAGGGACCAAATTTTAAATCCACGTGAAATACTCTTCCTTTAGTAATAGTTAGCTTGGGCTCAGATTCTATTGTAGGTGTAGGTAAAGGAAGTGAGCTTACAATTGGTACGTCAAAGATGGATTTTGACGATATTTTGGCTGATACCCATGTTGTTTTTTTGCCTGGTTTATCAACAGGAATTTGTGAACGTTTATGAGGTACCGAATTGGGAGGAGTAAGTGGTTTTTGGACTTTGACTGGAGTATTCATTGGTGGTGAATATTGTAAAAAAAAAATGGCTGCAAAGACAAACTAGTGATATATTACAAAAATCACGTGGAGACGCTGTTTTGAGATCCGTCTGATTAAAAGTATAGGCCCGAGAGTTGAAGCCACGATGGATGAGCTGTCAGGAGATAGAAAGGCTCGTTTGGCAGCATTGAGACGGAATAGAGGAAAGAAACAGGAGACTGAAGTTAGTAATGAAGAGCTGAACGATACTGAGACTCACAAGAAAGAATCTTCAGAACCAACCGAACCAGAAAATACCCAGTCGTCGCAGCGTGAGTTGTTGCAGTCGGGACAAAACGTACAGGCAGTTTCCCAAGTGTTGCAAAACTCGATCCTTGAACAGGCACAGAAGGAAGCTCGTGACTTGAATTTCGGCATTGAGGCTCCAAGAAAGCACACTTCCTACACCAGTGATTTGAAACAAGATATAGCCAGAGAGTTGGCGCTCGCTAAAGCCGATACAGACAAAGCGTTGCATAGTATCATGCAAGCACGGTTTGAACTGTAGGAACCATAAGTTGGAGACCTGGTGTCGTCTTTGTGTATAAAGTAGTATGTAACATTAATGCGTGTGAGAGCGATATTGCCTAAAAAGGAAGTCTACATCTTCCAATCAAAATCAATTTTTCGACCCGAAGCTCGTCCGAAAGTAACCAAAAAAATCACTGAAAATTAACTCTCAAATCACAGCAACGTATTCAAGATGTCCATGATTAACAGAATTGCTTTCAGGGCTGTTCGTCCTATGGCTGCACGTCAATTACCGTAAGTATCCACACGCCGATTACCCAATAAGAACGGTTACTTTTTTTTGTGTCTTTCCATACATCCTGACAAACCGGTTACCAAAACACCAACGGGAAACGTACCGCATTTATCCCATTGAACAGTGATGGATTGTTGGGTTGTGGAATAGTTGTAACGAGTTTGAGTTGTATGGGTTTATTTTGTCCTTATACTAACCACATTTTCTAGAGTTGGTTTGCGTTTCCTTTCTACACCAGCCCCAGTTGAACCAAAGCAAAAGGCTGCTTCCATCATCGATGCTTTGCCAGGTAACAACTACTTGTCTAAGACTGGTATCTTAGCCACCTCTGCTGCTGCTGCCGTCTACGGTATTTCCAACGAATTGGTTATTGTGCATGACGAAACCATTTTGGTTATCACCTTTGCTGCCTTCACTGCCTTGGTTGCCAAGTTTGTTGCTCCATTGTATACTGAATGGGCTGATGGTGAAATCAAGAAGGTCAACGACTTGTTGAACGAATCCAGAACCAAGCACATCACTGCTGTCCAAAACAGAATCACTTCTGTCTCGCAATTGAAGGATGTTGTTTCTACCACCAAGCAATTGTTTGCTGTTTCTAAGGAAACTGCTCAATTGGAAGCTGAAGCTTTCGAGTTGAAGCAAAAGATTGCTGTTGCAGCTGAAGCCAAGTCCACCTTGGACTCGTGGGTCAGATACGAACAACAACAAAGACAATTGGAACAAGAACAATTGATCAAGTCTGTCTTGGACAAGGTCAACAAGGAACTCGAAAACCCCAAGTTCCAAGAAAGGGTTTTAGCTGAATCTGTTACTGAAATTGAAAACTTGTTTGCTAAGAATTAAGAATGTTATGAACTAGATATAATACATATTCGTACAAGTAAAAGTCACTTATGAACGTCTAACTGGTTTCCACACATGGAGCGAGTTGTCGTCTGCCACACTGGCCACTAGCCAGTCGTCGTGGTGTGACCAATCAAAGTCGTTGACTCCCATCATATGCCCAGCATGAACAAACAACAATTCATCCTCCAACCCCACATCAAAGAGTTTCACCAGTTTATCGGACGACGACGATCCCAACACATTGTTGAGTTTGGGATGCCATTTCAATTGCGTGATGGAATCGGTGTGGTGGTTGAGTTGTTTAATTGGCGTTGTGTTTTCCAGACCGAACGTTCTGAGATCCCAAATATTGACAAGCCCGTCGCTGTCCCCTGTAGCAAGAACTGCCGACTGTAATGGGTTGATGCTGATACTGTTGACGGCCACGGACGACGCCGTATGCTGACGAGCCACGGTGTCGGCTCTAGTATCGTAGATCTTGATAGACCCATTGTCGTCCACAAATGCTAGCACCGAGTCGTGGTTCGGGAACCATTCGATATCGTTGATTCCAGCGTCCCCATTGTCGTAGTACTGGATCTGTGTCATGGTATCTTCGCGGTTGTAGCTGCCACGAAGATCAAACACATTGACGTCTCCAGCCATGTTTGCCGTGGCCAACAAGCCTTCATGCTGGAGATTCCAATCAAGACCAAAGATATCAACATTTTTCTCCGATGTCTTACCCGTAAGACGGAGCTGGGGCCGGTTGAACTCGTTGGTGATGGAGTTCTGGAAGTTGGCGTGTTTGGTCCGTTCGTAAACAACAACATCGCCCGTGTTGTTGCTGCTAGCCAAGACATTGGGTTTCTGAGGCATGTACTTCACCTTGTTGACGTCGCCACTGTGGTTTATCTGTTGGAGGACGCGTGGTTTGGGGAGCGACTTTGTCTGTAGTTCAAACTCCTCTTTGTCCTGGTTGTAATCCAACTTGTTGACCTGAATATCATGGTTGAGGTCCTTGTACTGTGGCCACTGTAATATCGAGATGCTATCGGTGCCTTGACCCAAGGTGAATGTGCCATGGAGCAAGCGCTGGAACACGACGTTGTCGTTTGTCATGAGATCAGGGAAGAACTGGACCGTGAGCGAGGGCCAGAGAAGCGACTTGGTGACAAGGTAATCGTATAGAAACGGAGCATTCTTCTTCCACACTCGGTACGACTGCTGTGTCTCCCTATCTATAAGTGTTTCTTCTTCCACATCCATTGCGTAATGATAATATATAAAAAATGTCTACTACTCAATCTGCGCTGAAAAATTATCCCCCATGACCCAAGACCTCAGATTGAACTCGTCCAGGTTAGGGACCCAGGAGTAGTATGTAATTGATTGTTGTTGATAGAACTCTCTAACACGCAGCTGGAACAACTTTTATCGTAAGGAGATAGAAAACTTTGCCCATAATGACGAGGATACTGGAGAATGTTGGTTTGAAGACTCCGATGCCGAGGCCAAGATGGTTCGGTTTCTCGTGGATAAATTGAATGATGACGAAATACCGTTTGCACACAGTGAATTATCGGTGCTTGATCTCGGTACTGGCAATGGACATCTCCTATTTGAGCTCCACTCGGAGTTACAACAGGAATATGATGGTGATTATACATTCAAGTTCACTGGAGTCGACTATTCACCTGATTCCGTCAAGTTTGCCAACGAAATAGCATTGAAGAAGTTTCCCACGGCGTCGTTTTCATTCCAGCAAGTAGACTTGTTGCTCCAGAACAATCCATTTCTTCAACAAAACACATTTGATGTTCTTTTAGATAAAGGTACCTTGGACGCAATAGCCCTCAACCAGGAGCCAGTGCACAACAACAACAAAATCGGCATGGATATCTACGCAGCCCAGGTTGAACAGATGATGGATACCAACTCCATTCTCCTCATCACCTCGTGCAACTTCACCGCCGTCGAGTTGGAGAATATCATCACCAGCAACAGTTCCTTACAAGTATGGGACAAAATCAAGTACCCAAGCTTCCAGTTTGGTGGTGTACAAGGGTCCACCATCTGTAGCATTGCCTTTAAGAAAGCTTGATATAGTTTTCTTTTACATAATATACACAAACATCTTGGGTTCTAGATATTCTTCTTCAACTCTTCAATCTTGTTCACCAACTCGTTTCTCAGGGCCTCGTTGCCAAACTTTAACAAGTACTGTATCGGATGGCCATCTTCGTTGATTGAATTAAGCCGAAGAAACTTGCCGGGCGTCAAGCTCGCCTCCAACCCTTTCAAGAGCTCGGTGTTGGCAAGGATCTTATAGTTTAAAACCACCCGCAACAATCCCTGAGATCTCATAACTAAACGCACATCTTTTGTATTCGTTTTTGACTGGTTCAAATGCAACAGCCCCAATCCTCTCTCTTTCCACCCGTCAGAAATCTTGGTCAAATCAAGGGCAAAGATCTTGGTGGTGACGGTGTAAAGGGAATCTTCGTCTTCTTCTCCGGTCTGCACCGTAGTAGGTGCAAGATCTACTTGCTTGAACTGCTGGATAGCCTTCTTGTTTCCTGGCTGAGGCTGCTCTACTGAACTCGACTCCTTTTCCTCTTCATCTAAAAATGACTTTTTGGACGTGGCAGCGAGAAAAGTGCCATTGAATCGCGAATGGGCTCCAAAAGAACTGGTAACGGCGGCCTTGGCAGGTTCCTCGGATGTCACTGGTGAATCTCCGCTCTTGGCTGATTGTGAAGGTAAACTATCAAACACATTCTTTCTATTCTTGATATTGTTCAATACGTTTTGGCCAAAGGAAGAGGTGGCACCAAATACATGAGGTTGTGTTGATAACGCTGGAGCAGGAGAGTTTTCTGTGGTGGTTGTTTCGTCAGCAGTGGAGACAAATGAGTTGAGGGGAGTCGTAACTGTGGTTTTCAATGCGGGAGACGTAACAAAAGAACTCGTACCAAACGTGTGTTTTGGCTTAACTTTAGCGACCGCATCATCTGGCTGTACCTTTCGTTCGAGTACTGGTGCCTGTTTTGTTTCGGGTTGTGGAGTACTTGTGGTGATGGAACTCCTCAACTCCACAACTTCTTGTTCGAGCTTGGCGAAACGCTGTTCAAATCTGGCAGCCACGGCTTTTGTAATTGTTTCTGTAATCAGCTGTGCATCGCCCAAACTATCTGTTTCGCTCAACTTCCTTTTCTTTTGACCAGAATCGGTAGACATTGTAAAGAAATATGAATGAGTTTGGTCGCTTCAACAAAAATATTCATCAATCCCAGGTTGGATTCGCTACATGCAGTATTGTACTGGCCGATGGCCGATCAAGTGTTACTATACTTTACAGAGAGAAGAGAAGAGAAGAATGCTGGTGGATGGGTGGATATTGAGTCGTTGTTGATGGCTGTACATCAGTCGCGTTGTCGTATACTTCTGATGGACCGTGTGGTGGAACCCAGATATGGCGATGATGTTGTGGAGCTGAGGGACGAGTACTTGGCGTACTTATCACGGACAGACTTTTCCGGGTTGGGTTGTTCGCGTGGTGGAGGAGGTCTGTAGCTCGATGGTTGCAGGTACGCTGTGCTGTGGCTGGGTATGGATGGGTTGTTGGAGATATGGAGCCGTCTGCCACTGGCAGCAGCCGAAGCTGTGGCGGAGAAGCGGCCTGGCCGTGTATAGTGGCGGCCACCCAAACCTCCGCCGAGACGTGCTGGTTTCCAGTTGCGTACCACGCGGCCACGTTCGATATCGACCAAGACATGGCGCAGGCCGATCTTGAGGCCACGGCGTGCCAATTCCGAGACACACGCGTGGGCATCGTGTTCTTTATCATACACCAAGAAGCCGTAGCCACGGGACTTGCCGTGGCGGTCACGGATAATTCTGATTGAGTCGATGACACCAAACTGGCTAAAGTTCTTGGAGAGTTCGAGTTCCGTCACGGCGTAGTCGAGCCGGGAGAGAAATACGGTGCGGTACGGATCCTTCATGAACTCCTTTTCGTTTTTCTGGAGGATTACGGGGTCGTTCCATTCGTGTAGCTGTCGTTGCTGCGATGACTTGATGCGTTGTTGGCGTTGCTGATGGAGCTGGACCTGTTGCTGGTGCCGCGACGGTGGTGGCGTTGTCTGGGCCTGTTCGATTTGCGGGAGTTCTTCGGAGATGTATGCGGTGTATGCTGCTCTAACGCGGGACAATGGCGTGATGGTGCCGGTCGATCTTGTTTCTGGAGCATAGTCGGTCGACGACAAGTAGAGAAGCGGCGGTTTCGGGGCAAAAAGCTGCTGGATGCTTGGAGGATACTTTTCTGTATCGGTCTGTGGTTAGTAAACAACTGGATCGGTGCTGGTTGAACGTACCATGATTATAAGATGGGTGGTGGTCGTACTGGAACCAAAGGTTTTTTTTTTTTGTGTTGGTTTTGTATAGAAACCTGTGGATTGTGGAGCTGCAATCCGCGGATTGGCACTTGTGCAACAACCATGGAACCCACCACAGCAGAACAGTATAACGAGCAGCTTGATCTCGAAACGCTTCCCGTGTACACACACAGCCAATTGGCGGTGTACAACGGGACCGACCGGCCAGAAATATACGTGGCGATCCGGGGCTGGATCTACGACGTCACCCAGAATGCCAACAGCTACGGGCCAGGAAAGGGGTACCATCGGTTGGTGGGCAAGGATGTGTCGCGGTTATTGGGGTTGAATGTGCTTGAGTTGGCACCGGATGTGGCGGGCTCGGGCCGTTTGACCGACACAACGTGGTACATTGACGATTTGGGCGAGAAGGAAAACGAGATCATTGACCGGTGGGGACTTTTCTTCCGCAAACGGTACCCGATTATAGGCAGAGTAGTACAATAAATGAACACGCTAAGGTTGGTATCACCATGCGGGAACCTTATCGCTTCTGTGCGGATCACCGTCGATTCAGCCTGCAACACATGTGACAAGTGCTGTAACTGTCTCTAAGTAACCATCGTCAAGTAACCATCGTCAAAGGACATGGTTATAAGAGTCTGTCCAACTCTCCTCGTTATCGCCGGTCGGGTCACCGAGCCACGTGATCTCACGCTTGAAAAGATTTTTCGAGTTTCAGGCACTGACTGCGTCTCCGAACTTAGCGAAGTACTGTGTGAGCAGCCATAACAAAGCCGTTCCTTCTATTCCCCCCACGCTGCGTTACAACTCAGATACACACAAGCACCAATGGACGCGGGTATGAACACGCAGCCAGGACGGCTAAGGCAGCAACTCTTGACCGGCGATGGTACAGCGGCCATCACTCTGCAGGGAGTAGGGCGCCTTTTCCGTCGAAACAAACACGAAGCCGACTTTGACGACGAACATGGCGCCGATATCTTTGATCTCACCAACGGCTCGAACGTCTCGTTCGACGATATTGCCCACATCAGACACCAGGGGCCGTATGCCGCATCGTCATCGCGCGTCGATACCACGCCCATCATTCCCACCATCGGCACCAACGGTAAGTTAGATTTGACTACCACTGGCGTCTCCAACATCCAGTACAGACGTCAGATGAATCTCCAGAAGAAAATGGCCCTTGCTTCAGGTGCACGCGCCATGTCGCTCGCAGGAGCCAACCCGATGCAACAAGATCCGCGCCAACAACAGTTCCAGGACCCGCGTGCCATGTCACTCAACACTTACGGACAAAGAGGCGACTATTCACGCGCCATGTCGTTGGGCAACCCCCTCAATGGACCTCCCAGAACAATGTCCTTCAACAGACAGACAGGACAGCCCATGCAAGGACCGCCGAACGGCTACTACCCTCCTCCCCAGGGCCCGCGGGCCATGTCCATGCGAAGCAATGGGTACGCCATGCCTCCACAACAACAGTATCCTCCAACACAAGGCGCACCATACGGAGGAGCACCTGTATCCACATTTGCAAATGCTCCGCGAACCATGTCCCTCAACTCCCAGGGCCCTGTTCCACCGGGTCAGGGTCCCCAGCCCCAATATCACCAACAGTACTACCAGCAAGGAGCAGCATACGCACAAGCTCGTCCTCCCCCGCCCCCGAACGGTGCATACGGACAGTACCCGAACAACCCACGCACTATGTCTCTCAACTCAAATGGTGCCGGTGGTGGTGCCGGTCCAAGAATACAACAACAACCACAGTTCCAGCATCCATCGGCAGGATACTCAAACGGAAACTCTACCTTCCAGCCTCCGCCCCAAAGCCCGTACCAGTCGCTGCATTCCAATGACTCACTAATGAATGTAGTTGAGGAAGAAGAGGAAGAAATGACGAACCGTCTTGATCCAAAAAACAATATCCCCATCCAAGCGTCTTCGCCCCTCAGAGATGCTGAAGAAGATGAGGCCATCTACAAATTCGATCCCCAAGAAGATAACGTGTCGCTTTCACGCAAGTCGACCTTGAAGAAGAACAATTCCATGCGGTTGAGAAAACTCAACCTTTTTAATAATGACGAAGAAACGCAATCCATCAACACCAACACCACTAATAACACATTCACCACCCAGACGCCGTTTAGAAACAGTGCCACTCTTGAATCGACGCAGGAAGAAGAATTTCACATTTCTCCCTCATTCAATGTGCGTACCCGTGACAACAGAGAGTCAATGATAGATACCGAGACATATGGCCACGATAACCGTGATAAGTTCAGAACTATTGGGGCTAGTGCAGAGAACGCTTCGCAAGCCAAGGATGTGTTTGTCACGGCTCTCGACTTTACCCCAGACCACAATGATATACTGCCCAGCAAGAGAATGGCTGTGGAAGAAGAAGACGATTTGTTTAACGGACAGCCGTCTGACTACGAAAACACTCTTTTGAAGGAAAGAGGATCTCCCCGCTACGATGCCACACCCAAAAAACTGGGCTCGATCAAGTCCTTGGTTGCCAACACTGCATTCAATAACTTTAGAATGCCATCTAATGAATATTCTTCTCAGCTGATTCGTGAAAACCAGATTGACGAAGACAACGAATCAACATACTCTGACGACGATGACGATGACATGGCAGCACCCAGCGTTCCTGGACAGGTGGATTCTTCGGACAGGAGTTCTACGTATCCCGATACTATGGCATCGCCTCCAACCACCGACAACACCTCGAATATGTCACATATTCCTCCAATGAGTGGCTTGGGTGACCACGAGGTTGAGGCCCCCGTCAGAACTGCAGCGATCACCAACAATATATATAGTACCACGTTGGTTCCTGAAAGCACCAATAATTCAGAGTTCCCTGCCAAGGAAAAGAAGAAACGGTTCTCGTTGACGAGCAAGTCCAAAGATATCTTTAGACGGTTGTCAAAGTCAAAGAAAGATGAAGATGGCGACGATGTTCTGGTTGTGACGCGGACATCTTCGGCGACACACCTGCGGAGTCATCTGCGGACACACCTGCGTCATTTGTCGATAACGCTGCAGAAGTCCAAGGCTCCGTTGACGTTTACCAAGGAAGAGCTTAGTATCATGAACTGTAACAATGAGTTGTTAACGGAATTGGAGTTGGTGACGACTGAGTTGGCGTCGTCAATCAAGCGTGAATTGGCATTGGAGAGTCGTCTCAAAAACAGTATCCCTAGTGACGAAGAGATGAAGCAGAGTATTGTTAATCTGGCTACTGTGTCTGAGTTGCAGGAGAAGTTGAACAAAGAAAGACGATTACGAATTATTAGTGAAGAGCATGCGTTGTTGCTTGAGAATGGGCAACTGCCTAGTCCATTAAAGCTAGATTATGAGAAGACCGAGTTGTACAAGCAGTTGCTTATCAAGAACGACTTGGTGAACCAACTTGAGTATAAGGTGAGCGAGTATGAGGAGCGTCACAATGGCCAGGACCAGAACTTGCTAGACAAGTACAATGAGTTGTTGAAGGAGAACAGCGAGTTGAAGTTCCAGGTGATACCTGAGTTGGAGAAGCGGGTTTCCGAAAATAACAGCAGCAAAGGGACTCGTCAGCTTATGTTGACGCTGGATGTTGACTATGATGCAAGCTACGACGAGTCGCAGGAGGCGATCACGACGCTCCGGACACAGAGAGACGAGTTGAGGGACGTGGTGAGTCAATTAACGACAAACCATTTGCATGAGTTGAAGTCTGCCACGGATAAGATCAAGCAGCTTGAGGTCAAGTTGCAGGAGCTGAAGCAGATCAACGGGACGTTGAGCAAGCGCTTGGTGACGCCGGATCCGATGTTGATGAATCCTGGAGGCAAGCTCCAGGGTCTCGATATTGTGGCGCCCACCACCAAGTACAAGTATGGGTAGTTATAGTATATAAAAAGCTTGTATTATCTATTAGTGTAGAAGTCACGGATGACGAGTGCTAGCAACTGTGAATCGTCGTTGATGTTTGTGGTGCGGTCCACCGAGTCAAGGTACTGTTGCTGTGACAATTGGCCCAAGTCGAAAGCAGTGTCAAGCAAGCGATGCGATATTTCTGGGGTAAATTCTGGGTGGCCCTGGAACGTCAAGATCTGGAGCGGGCCCTTGGAAGACCAGATTCCCTGAACGGCGCATTTTGGAGAGGAGCCAATTGGAACAAACTCCGAGCCGTTTGAGGCCGGGGGAACGGCGTAAACGATATCTTGGTGGATTTCTGCGATATTGAAGCAAGTCTTGACGTGCGCGGCGAACGGTGACTTGGCATGGTGCAACAATTCGCGGCTGATATCTATGGTTGTGGTGCCTGATTCCCAGCCATGGACGGTGTTTCTGCCCACCTTGGCGCCGAGGTTTTTGGCAATGATCTGGTGGCCAAAACAGACTCCGACAATAGGAAGTCCAGCATTGAAGAGAGATTCCTTTAAGAAGGTATCGAGTGCTGCAACCCAGGGGATTTCCGAAGCAAACGCGTCTGTGCGTGATCCTGTAACAAACACGGCCTTGACACACCCATCGTCGATGTTTTGGTGTAATTGGCGGTACGTAGACTCCATTTCGGCGCCGTAATCCTCTCCTTCGTACGCAACCTGGTACTTTTGCACCGGCCACGGACAAGACAGAAGCAACCGACGTGCCATGTCTCCAAAATCGCCATGTGTGTCGACTACACACGTGTCTGTGATAAGCACCGCAATATGAAACTCTTGAACCGTCATTGATCTCACATTCGCAATACAAGCAGCAGAAGCCGCTTCTTATCTACTTTTCGCAGCTGGGAACGGTTCCCGGGCCCGGTAGGCGTTTTTCAGGGTCGTGCGCCCGTGCCCAACCACCAGAAAAAAAAATCTGAGGATACTGAAAGGCATTGGCGTGAGGAGACACCACAGTAAGACGCCGTGGCAGCACAGAAAAACGCCCTTTTAGCTACAAAGCACCGTTTGCATATATTCGTTTCCGTTCCATTCGCAGCCAGACATTCCTACTTTTCCCGAGTCACAGCCTCACACACACGCACACATATGTCATGTCGACAACCAATAATACAAATAAGGCAAACCCAAGCACCATCTCCAACTTGTCGGCGGGCTTGAAGTCTGTAACGCTTTCGGACCAGCAGCAGAACGAAGTCAACTTGAACCTCTTGCAGCAACAACTACAGAACGAGGCCACCACGCAGCAGCAACAGTCTCGTATCACCCACTTTTTCCAGAACCAGCCTACCGAAGGCTACACCTTGTTCTCGCACCGCTCGGCGCCCAACGGGTTTAAGGTTGCCATTATCTTGTCCGAGTTGAACTTGCCGTTCAACACCATCTTCTTGGACTTCAACTATGGCGAACAGCGTGCGCCCGAGTTTGTCACCATAAATCCCAACGCCCGCGTTCCTGCGTTGATCGACCACTTCAATGAGAACACATCGATCTGGGAATCGGGCGCCATCATCCTCTACTTGGTCTCAAAGTACTTGAAAGAGAACGGGGAGTGTACGTTGTGGTCGGACAACTTTGTTGAGCAGTCGCAGATCTCGAGCTGGCTCTTCTTCCAGACATCGGGCCACGCCCCGATGATTGGCCAGGCATTACATTTCAGATACTTCCACAGCTGTCCTGTTCCCAGTGCTGTTGAGAGATACACCGACGAGGTGAGACGGGTCTACGGCGTGATTGAGATGGCGCTCGCCGAGAGAAGAGAGGCGTTGATCATGGACTTGGATGTAGAAAACGCTGCGGCCTACAGTGCTGGAACCACCCCGTTGTCACAATCACGGTACTTTGACTATCCTGTGTGGTTGGTAGGCGACCGTGCCACCGTCGCCGACTTGTCGTTTGTGCCATGGAACAACGTCGTCGACCGTATCGGCATCAACTTAAAAGTCGAGTTTCCCGAGGTGTACAAGTGGACCAAGTACATGATGAGACGGCCAGCCGTCATACGCGCATTACGGGGCGATTAGTACCTTATAGTTGTGAATGAAAAAAATTTAGACATGTCTCTCTGTATATTTTCGCGATGCCATCTCAAAACTTTTCCTAGAGCCAATGCCGTTTTTGTTGGGTCTGGAGTCATACAGCCAGGCCAAGAAGTCTGTGCGCGCGCTCTGTGCACACAGCAGCGGCGCGGAAGCCGTGTATCTTGTGCTCGACTTGAAAATCGCCGTGGCCAAAGACAAGGACTATACGCCGCGGATCATCCCGGTGTCGAAGCCGTTGGATAAGTTGGAGGAGAAATCGGTGCTCTTGGTGACCAAGGACCCGTCGACGCCGTACCGGCAGGCGTTGACCGAGAAGGACTCGCCCACTGAAGACATGTTTAACCAGATCTGGACATTGGCCAAGCTCCGCACCGTCGCGCGCGATCCGCGCAAGGTGTACAAGCTCTTCAAGGAACACGATATCGTGGTGGCCGACAATCGCGTGCACAAGTTTCTTCCTGCGATTCTTGGGGCCCAGTTCTACCACAAGAACAAGAAGGTGCCGTACATGGTGCAGATGGCGCGCCCGAGTGCCGACGCCAAGTTGACGGTGGGCAAGAAGTCGACCAAGCTCAAGGACGACCGGTGCGAGCCCAAGTACGTGCGGGCCCAGATGAAGTCGATTGCAGGCAACACTTCCTTTCTTCCGCCTGTCAACGGCACGTGTCTCCAGATCCGTGTGGGGTACGCCGACTGGAGTGCAGCCGAACTACTCACCAACATCAACGATGTGTTGGTGTACTTGGTGGAGCCGAAATATGCGCCGGTGGGCGGAATTCTCCGGTCAGTCAAGAATATCGGCAGTGTCCATATCAAGACAAGCGAAAGCGTCAGTTTGCCAGTGATGGAGCGTGTTGTGACGCAGCAAGACGAAGACGATAGTGACTTTGATTTCTAAAATTATGTAAATTTTATAGAATTATGATAATTTCCGCAGTTGATATTTTTAACTCCTAGTCTTTTGCAATCATGGTCCATACGGAGACCAGTTCTCCACCGGATCTGCACGGCCCGCTCCAGGGCTTGCCACTACCACAGATCCACGAAGCCTTGCTGTCCCTGGCTCCAGTACGATACCTCAATTCGTTTCTTCACGACTTGGAGGATGACGAGATCGAGCAGGTGGAACACTTCAAGTACAAGCAAGATTTGCTGCGCAAACTCACGGTAACTTCGGTCATTGGGTTGGGGTTCACGTTGATGGGTGTTCCCTTTGGCATTTCGTCTACACTATGGATCTCGCTCACCGATGGCGCAAACGTAACGATGCTCTACGGCTGGATCGTGGTGGCATTCTTCTCCTTCTTGGTGGTTCTAAGTCTCTGTGAAATCATTTCCAAGTACCCTACAGCCGGTGGTGTCTACCACTTCAGTGCCATCTTGAGTAACGAGAAATATTCCCTCGTCAGCTCGTGGTTTACTGGATGGTTCTTGCTTATCGGTAACTGGACCTACGCCATCCTGATCATGTTCTCGGGCTCCCAGTTCATTCTCTCGGTGTTTGGCCTCAGAAACGCCTACTTCAAGCTGGATGCGGTATATGTACTCATCATCTACTACATCATGCTCCTCATCTGCGGGTTTGTCAACTTCAAGTTCTCCCGTTACCTAGAGTCCATCAACAAGATGTGTATCTACTGGTCCATCTATACCGTGGTGGCCATCGACGTCTTGCTCATCTTGTTCGCCAAAAGAACAAACTCCATCAAACAGATCTTGACCACATTCGACAACTCTCGCTCCGGATGGCCCGATCCGATAGCTTTCATGGTAGGACTCCAGGCTTCGTCATTCACCCTTACTGGCTACGGCATGTTGTTCTCCATCACCGACGAAGTGAAGAATCCTGAAAGAAACATGCCCAAGGGCGCCATCAGCGCCATTCTGTTGGCCACAGCGACGGGTCTCATCTTCATCTTACCCCTCTTGATCATTCTCCCTGAGTTAACATTGCTCTTGGACGAAACTCCAGAAATCATGCCTATTGACTTGGTGTTCAAACTAGCTACCGACTCATATATTGTCTCGTTCCTCTTGGTCTTACTCCTTATTGGTACCGTCCTTTTCCAAGCAATCGGAGCTTTGACTACTGCATCGAGAACAACATACGCTTTTGCCCGTGACGGTGGGCTTCCGTTCAAAGACTACTGGATCGCAGTGGACTCGGTGGATCTGGAACGCGTGCCCAAAAACGCCTTGCTCTTATCCATGCTCGTATGTAGCATTCTTTGTCTCGTTTCTTTGGTTTCTGCATCGGCGTTCAATGCCTTCTTGGGTGCTTCCGTGGTCTCTCTTGCAATGGCTAACGGAATCCCCATCTTATGTCTTATGTTGAACAAGAGACGCAAGATCAGCGGCGCAGCGTTCCGGCTACGGATGTTTGGCTGGATAGTCAATGGCCTCTCGGTGGTCTGGGTGATATTTCTGCTTTTTATCTTGTGTCTTCCACCAGTAATCAAACACTTGTCCGCCTATTCAATGAACTATGCCTCGGTGGTGATTCTGGGGTTCGCTGCTTTTGCCAGTATCGGGTATTGGTTCTGGGGCAAGACGACGTTCACTGGGCCCCAGATCGATACCGAATACTTTGAGTTGCACAACTTTTCGTCAATTGGAAGAGCAGACTTTGAAATGGCAAGCGAATTTGTTCTTGAGGAAGACGATGATGATGAAGATGACGAGTTGCAAAATACAGAAAGACATAAAGATATTCTACCACAACAACAAACACATGGTTCTGGTTTTGACGAAAGTGGCGATGAGCTTGATATATCACAAGTGAGCGAACATGACGTTCTCTTTGAAGTGAGTAGCCGGTAATTTATAGAAAGATAAGGGAAAGGCACTCTGTTATCTATAGAGATATACTAAAAAAAAATATTCCCAGTTTTACTGAGCGTAGGGTAAATATAAGTCTGAAAAATCGATGTTCGGAAACCGCATAAAAATTTTGCCATTCTGGCGTAAACCATATATCATACAGTCATAGCAAACCAAACTACATCATGTCTGCTGACCATTCTAGAGATCCATGTCCTATTGTTATCTTAAGTGACTTTGGTGGTGCCTTTGCTATGGGTGCCATTGGTGGCTGTGTGTGGCACGGGATCAAGGGTTTCCGTAACTCGCCATATGGAGAAAGAGGCTACGGCGCGATTTCCGCCATCAAGTCGAGAGCTCCTGTTGTTGGAGGTAATTTGGGTGTCTGGGGAGGTTTGTTTTCCACATTCGACTGTACTGTCAAGGCTGTGAGGAAGAGAGAAGATGCATGGAACGCCGTTATTGCTGGTTTCTTTACTGGTGGTGCATTAGCTGTCAGAGGCGGCTGGAGACATACCAGAAACTCCGCCATCACATGTGCCTGTTTGTTGGGTGTCTTTGAAGGTGTGGGTATGATGATGTCTAGATTCTTTGCTCAACCAACCATGGCTCCAGCTTATCCAGAAGAACAACCAAAACTCACCGCTTAATGATTCTTTTCACTTGTACATACTTTTCTTTTTGATCCAATCCCGACCGACAGCTCAGTCACCCTCTCCCTCCACCTCACCCCTCACTCCATCTACTTCTATAGACCATAATGTATATTAACGCATGAACTGTATTTAACGTAGTCCTTTTGGAAAGCATAAGAGTCCACCGACCCTCCTCTCCACCTTTATGTATGCACGTGACTTATTATATCGGGGAGACAATTCGAATCTCACCCTCCTCCAACCAACAAAACCCACCTCTACTTATGTACATGTTTAAGTGAATTCACACGCTTCCATGTCTCATAACTACAACTTCCATAGACATAATTCCATAGGAGGAAACTGGCACTTGCCGCCACAGGGTCAGTTCCAATCTCCAGACAATCAACAGGAGCCTCTCTCACACAACCAACAGTTCGGCCCGCAATCACAACCCAAACACCAGATGCTGGGCTTCAGAAACCCGTGGTTCTCTCCAGGACCACCCACATCCAATATAAACACAACAAACCTTTCACAGTCGCCCACAAAAGACCCAAATCTCCCAATACCGCTCCTCCAACAGCAACACCAGAATAAGCGTCTTTCGTTTGCTAACCAACTCCCCACAACTTACGAATCCAGCGACCAACGACAACTGAATCCCCCATACATCCATCCTCCCACCCGAGCAGATAATCCGTTCAATCAATACTATACCAACCAAGAAGTGTTGTTGGGCAATGCCGACCGCCGCATGTCCGCTGCAGTCGATACATCTTACTACAACTACAACTCTCAGGCATCACAGAATACAACCGCCTATCAGTCACAGTATCTCCAGAGCCTTCCGGGTGTACCAGCGTTAGCACGCCGCCTGTCTGTCGCAGCTGGTCCCGATAGAGACCTGCTCTACGTTACTCAGACCAAAACTGGAAGATCGCCTCTGATTGTTCAGTACCAACAATTTCAGCAGAGTATCCAGCAGCAACCCCCTGAATTACTAAAAGCAGCTCCAAAGGTTACCAAGGTGTACAGCAAGCTTGACTTGCAGCCCAGAATCCACCAGCAACCGAAATACCGCAGATGTTCTGTCAATTCCATTCACATTTCTCCCATAAACGCTTTATCGGTATACTTGACCGAAACGTATAGTATTTGCCAGCCTAAGAAGTTTCAGTACTCCAAGTCCACAAACCCCAAACGAGTGTTGACGAAACCACTGGAACCCAAGTTCAATAATGGCTGTGATAACGAGGCCAGTGACTATATCTTGTATGTCAATGATATTCTAGGAACTGAAGAGGGAAGAAAGTATATTGTTTTGGATCTACTAGGCTCAGGCACATTTGGACAGGTGGTAAAGTGCCAAAATTTATCCAACCAATCGGTGTGTGCGGTTAAAGTTATCAAATCCAAGCCAGCGTACATGAATCAGTCATTGACAGAAGTCAAACTTCTTGAGTTTTTAAATGCAAATAGCGATGGCAGGAGTTTTATTCGATTGTTGGATACTTTTATGCATAAGGAACATTTGTGTTTGGTGTTTGAACTCCTAGCATCCAATCTTTATGAATTGATAAAACAGAACCAGTTCCAAGGATTGAACATGAAGTTGGTCAAGCTCTTGACGCGGCAACTATTGGAAGCCATGGCCCAACTCAAAGGGTTCCAGATGATACATTGTGATCTAAAACCTGAGAATATCTTACTTTGTCAGCCAGATAAGCCAGATATCAAGGTTATTGACTTTGGATCAGCCTGTTTTACACGACAAACAATCTACACATACATTCAGTCGCGTTTCTATCGGTCCCCGGAAGTGATATTAGGATTGCCTTACACGGAGTCGATAGATATGTGGTCACTCGGATGTATCGTTGGAGAGTTATTCTTGGGATTGCCCATGTTTCCCGGGACGTCTGAGTATAACCAGATATGGAAAATAGTCGACATGTTGGGTGATCCTCCGCGACACATGATAGAAGTTGGGCGCAACGCATTAAATTTCTTTCAGAAGACTGAGTTGGAAGACGGCAAGAAGAAATATACTATCAAGACATTTGACGAATATGTACAGTTTCTTGAAACAAGAAAGGGCAAGGAAGACAGTTCAAAGAAGGAACAAGAGAATAAAAACTACTTTAAACATCATCAGCTCAAAGATATTATCTTAAATTACAAGTTACCGTCAAAGAAGATGACAACGACGATGATCGAGAAGGAATGTCTGGAGCGATTACTTCTTGTGGATTTCCTAACTAAAGTTCTCAATCTCAATCCTTTGGAAAGATTAACTCCACAAGAAGCTTTGAAGCACCCATTTGTCAATGATGTGAAAACGGTAGACATTTCCGAAAATTAGGTATCTGTTACATTTGTTCTTGAATAGTGTAGTTTTCTTCTCTGTGTATGAACCCAATAACCATTGGTTTTAATAAATAATATTTTGCACCCATTTTATGTATGTGTTGGATTTGCATGTCTTTGGCAAGCGAAAAAATCAAACAAAAAAAAATGTGTGAGGCACAAAAAAAGACAATCAACTGGAACTTTTTCAAGTACCTTTTCTGTTTTGAATATACATCCACCATGAACGTCAGTACCAGTGCGCTTGGGGTCAGAAGAAGAAGAGCCACGAGGCAAAACATAGACGATGAAGAGAATGCAGCTCTTTTGAAGTTGGGGCCAGAATTCCAGCTCACACAAATAACCAACGGTGGTGACGCAGAACAGTTGATAGCGTTGAACTTGAGTGAAGCCAGACTTTTAATCAGAGCTGCGTTGAAGGAACGTAAGAATAAGAATGACAAGGGGGGTTTTGATGATAACGACAACGACGAAAACGATAAAGAAGACGAAATAGCCAATATGGACTTGGCTGGGCCCAATTCCAACGAAATTATGCACAAGACTTTAAACTATTTATCTAACTTTGCCAGATTCAAAAACTCCTCTTCAACTGAAACAGTGGAGAAGTTGTTAAACGACTTCAGCAATCTGGCCACTGAACCATTGCACCCGTTTGAACTCGCCCAACTTGGGACCTTGGAATGTGAAGATGCCGAAGAAGCAAAATCCTTGATTCCTAGTCTTTCCAACAAGGTATCTGATGTCCAGTTACAGACATTGTTGACGGAGTTGAGAAAGTATCAAACCTTGAGTTGAATGGTTCTTTTTGAGAGTGAGACAAAGAGTGTGTGTGTGTGCAGAAACATAAAATCTTAAGCCACAATGGAACCTGACTCAACTCCACCATACAACCACAACTACAAAGAAAAAACATTCAAGAACACATTGTACGCGGCTGTTCTAGCCATACAAGTAGACAACGCTATATCTAGTGTATATGTAATATAATTAGCCTTCACCTGCAGGAAATCGACGAGATGACTAAAATGGAATGAAATAAAATAGACAATAATTTAAACATCTCCCAACCGCAAGCAAAGCAAAATGGCAGAGGAAGAATTGTATGACGAGTTTGGTAATCTTATAGGAGATCCGTTTGACTCGGATGCTGATTCTCTGGATGATTCGGCCGAGAATGGCAGCGTACAGAGCGAAAGCGAACAGGAAATTGGTGATGAGGACACAGATGACCAGGGAACCCTTGTGCACAAACCGGTAGATGATACATTCGCCCCAGAAGTTGAAACAATCGTGGTAAATTCATATTCTCAGATTACGGACGAACCAGTAATTCAACCTACGAAGGAAAAGAAAATGATGATAGACTTCACCGCCAACGACGAGTCCACCCTTCCTGAATTAATATATTCTCGAGAGTATATGGTTTCAATCATGAAACAGGTACCCCACAGAATACGTAATATTGCATTGGTGGGCAACTTACACTCAGGAAAGACTACTTTTCTTGATTCGCTTGTTCTCCACACTCATTCACCATCCATTGCCTTATCCAAAAAACGTAAGAACTTCAAGCTGTTACGTTATCTGGATAACCACACTATTGAAATAGCACGAGGCATTTCCATCAAAACGACACCCATAACACTTTTACTTCAGAACTTGAAAAATACGTCCTTTGTATTAAATATTCTCGACACTCCGGGACATTTCGACTTTGCCGATGAGTCGACAGCTTCACTTAGTGCTGTTGATGGTGCTGTGCTCGTTGTTGACGTTGTCGAAGGTTTTACAGCTCGTGATAAGCATCTTGTGTCCGAAATTATTGAGAAGAATCTTCCAATCGTCCTCTTACTCAACAAATTTGACCGCCTCATCTCTGAATTGAGGTTGCCAATAGCTGATTGCTACCATAAGCTTAAGTATACCATTGATGACATCAATCAATACATGCTGTCGCATGAACTTATTGCGGCATATGACCATAGCACATCATTATCACCTGAAAATGATAATGTTGTATTTGCATCTGCGGACTTGGAATTTAGCTTTACGTTGAAATCGTTTACTCAGCACTATTTTCAGACCCATAATATTACCAAAATTGATGACGAAGAGTTCAGTCTGAGGCTTTGGGGCGACATTTATTTCAATGAACAGACAAATGTGTTTTCTACCAATAACACGGGAAACCCACGAACATTTAATGCATTTATACTTGAACCTATTTACAAGATATTCACTTACACCTTAACATCAGATCCCGGATCAAGGAAGTTACCCGACATCTTGTGGAATAATTTTGGCGTCCTGCTTCACAAGAGTCAGTATAAACAAGATATTCGATTTTTATTAAAAGATGTGTTCAAAGCAGTTTTTGGTGAAAGTAAGGGATTTGTTTCTGCGATAACATCCACATTTGAAGCACCAAAGACCACGAGTCCTCTTGCTCGGGTAGTTAAGCTTGTGGAGCTGGCAGACGCATCAAAATTCTACTCATTGGTACGAGTCTATAGCGATTCCTTAGAAATTGGAACCAAAGTCAAGGTGATAGGTGAAAACTTTGAGAATGACCCAGATGACTTTAGGATTGAAAGCATTGAAGAATTGTATATTCCTGGAGGAAGATACAAGTTCGCAGTTAATGAAGCTCCCGCGGGATCCATTGTCATTGTTGGGGGTATTGATTCAATAGTGACAAAATCAGCATTTTTGCTTCCATTGGATAAATCTCTGGTTCCAATTGGAGTTCAAATTCCTCGTTATGGAGACCGTTCTGTGTTCAAAGTTGCTGTGGAACCAGCGAACCCGACCGAATTGCCCAAATTGTTAGAAGGATTGCGAAAAGTCAACAAGTCTTATCTTGCTAGTGTAATCAATGTCGAGGAGAATGGTGAACATGTTATTCTAGCACCTGGAGAACTCTACTTGGATTGCATTCTCCACGATTTGCGTCTTTTTTTCACTGATGATGTTGAAATCAAGGTCAGTGACCCGTTGACCAAATTCAGTGAAACATGTATTGATCAGTCTATCACCAAGTTTACAACCAAAGCTTTATCGGGTAACAATCTGATTTCCATTATCGCGGAACCTATTGAAGATCTATTACTCAGTAACGCGATAGAATCCGGCAAAATCAATTTGAGTCAACCCACAAAGATCACCGCCAAATATTTGCGTGAAGAATTTGGTTGGGATGCTTTATCAGCTAGGTCTGTATGGTATTTTGGACCAGATGATTTGAAATCTCCGAATATATTGATGGATGATACTCTTGAAGACGATACTGATAAGCAAATTTTAATGTCTGTTAAGGATTCAATCTGCCAAGGTTTCAAATGGAGTGTAAACGAAGGGCCACTCTGTGATGAACCAATAAGAAACACCAAATTCAAGATATTGGATGCTGTCTTGAGTGGTTCTGAGATACAGAGAAGTAGTACTCAGATAATTCCAATGACCAGAAGAGCTTGTTACGCCGGATTTTTATCTGCATCTCCGCGGTTGATGGAACCCATCTACGTGGTTCATGTAACCTGTACTTATAAAGTTACTCAAGTAGTGTCAAAGTTGTTGAGCAAAAGAAGAGGCTACTTGGTGGAGGAAACTCCCATTCCAGGAACTCAATTGTACTATATTGAAGGAAGAGTTCCCGTTATAGAATCGATGGGCTTAGATGCTGATATCAAACTCCATTCACAGGGTCAGGGCTCGTGCTCCTTGTCTTTTAATAATTGGGAAATTGTACCTGGTGATCCGTTGGACAAGGATTGTTTCTTACCTCCATTGGAACCGGTTCCGACTGAGTCATTAGCAAGAGACTTTGTCATGAAAACAAGGAGAAGAAAGGGCTTAACTGGCGAGCCAAGCTTGCAGAAATATATTGATAATGAGTTGTACGAAAAGTTGAAGGAGAGTGGGATATTGCAATAAGGAATTATATAGGTCTACGATGCGGCTATAGAGTTATTAAAATCGTATTCTCTTGTTGTTTTCGTCAAGTTTCTGTTCTCCGCTTCTCTTCTTGGATTTGAATTCTTCGAACCCATGGCCCTGTCGTATCAATTCCGATAACTTATTAAATTTGGTGATGAACCTTGTCTCTTCGCTTAATGATAGCACAATTCTATCTGGCACAGAAATTTCGTCGTCTTCAGTATTTGCAGACATGCCAACAATGGCTTTGACAAAGTCGTAGATTGTGATGTAGCGAGAATAGACGTCGTCTTCCGAAATCTGTAGGTCAATAGCAGGAATCGAAAGCACTAATTCATTTGCAACATCAAACTCGACTATTTCATTTAGGTCTTCGTGCGACCGTATTGAGCTAAAGAATTGTTCGAGGGTGTACTTGAGGATCTCTGGGGTGTCATACAACGATACCAAATGGGAACAGTCGACCAAGTTTTGGAGGTACGGCACAAGAAGGAACTCTGTATCTGCCACCTTAAATACCAATGGCAACGGGGATATAAAGCCATTGGCTGCTGTATCGGAGAGTTCTACTTCTAGTTCCAGGCTTTCGTCCTCACTCACATTAAAAGGTAGCTCAATGGGGGATAATTTCTCACTACTTGTCTTGAAAAATCCTTCCAGCTTCAGTGACTTCTCTAAATTTTCAATGTCGTCTTCACTTTCAACATAGTTAGTGGTACTTATCTGTTCTGGGTCGGTGGATTCAAGCCGAGTTGACGAAACCGCTTCTTCATCTTCCGAAACTATCCCGCCATCTATCTCACTTATTAAGGACGAGTTGTCGTCATCTCCTTTTCCTGTTATATAAGTAGCATACTCCAGTTCATTCAAATACGTACTACTCATTTCAGTTACAACTAAAAAAAATTAGATTATTCGCTAACTCGTTATCTTTTAGAGGGGTAGAAAAGAAGACCGGTTGAGGGCAGAATCCTGCACGCAACATTCCTTTACCGGTATTAAATAAAGTTATCGTAAAATAATCGATACTTTTTCAAAATGTCTTGATTACGGAGCCCACAATTTGAATGCTTGGGGTGTCTTGATCGAAAGAGGTTTGAAATCAGACTCATGGCTGTTATCTTTGGTCTCGTCACTACGATCTCCGGAAGCCTTAACGTCATGCGCCTCCCCGTTCTTATCATTCTCTTTGGCAATCTGGACCAATGCTTGTCGTCTGGGTTTATATAACATCGACCTGACATCATCCAACAAACCGGCAACATCGTCTCCCTTCTGACCTTCAATCTTACTTTCTATTAATGCAAGGGCTTCACTCAACTTCTTGGTTATCGAGATCGTTGACTTCGTTAAGGCGAGACGGTCAATGAACACCTCCTCTTGTTGCTTGGCCAAATGCTTCCTTTCACGTTCATAAATGTTTTCCAATTCTTCAACTTTACTCAATTTCAAGTTGATCTTGGATATCTCATGGTTAACAATTGCATTACTGAGCTTGTTCATTTCTCTTTCCTCGTACGTGGCAAACAAGTGACTCCTGGCTCCCACAATACCAAAAGAGTTGGCTGCAAGATCCTGAATTGATGATTCTTCTGGTTCTTCACTATCGGTAACTTGACGATCTAAAGACCCGTTGGCTGTTTCGTCATTCTTATCATTCTTATCGTCATCATTAATAAGCTCTTCGTGTGCTAAAGGTAATTCATCCTCAGGGTTGACAATATCCATATCATCATTTCCCTCGTCTGCCTTTTCATCATCTTTAACGGCAGATACACCATCTTCGGATTTGGTTTCTGTGTCTTCGTGTGTCTTTTCTTCAGGTTTGGTTTCATGTTCCTTTCCTGTCGTCTTGGATTCCTCCTGTTTAACTTGCTTTTCGCCATGAACTGCTTCTAGTTTATCTATTATCTTCTCATCCATGACTTTAATTGCCCGACTGCTGGCAGCCCGTGCAACGTCGATGTCCACCATCTGTGACAAGAATGCTAAGTTGCTCAACACTGGGTTGTCAACCGAGCTAATCGGAAAATTGGGAGCAAATTTCAACAATTTAAGCATGCTCTTGTCTTGAGCTAAAGGATTGAACTTATCTTCTATTGGAATTTTCAAGAACTTCAAGACACATTCGGTAGGAGATCTACCTACAACATCAGCCACTTTATACCAGTCATTCCTGTGTTCCTTAACAGCCAAAATAAGGTTCTGAGCTTCTTCTAAAGACCAGCTATCATTCTGCTTTTTGGAAGATGGTTGCTCTATACTCTCAATGGAATGTTTTCGGCTATTTATGAAGTTGAGTGGTTCTTCTGATCTATCTTCTCCACGCTCTGATTTCAATAACTTTTTTAAGTTTTCCACATCTATCTTATCAGTAGTAGGTTTGTAAGTATCAAACGGAAACAAACCACGTGGAGTATCATATTTGACATGGAAATCCCCAGTGTAGGGTAAGCCAGCCAGTTGACCGTTTGGCATTTTTTCAACAGCATAACTTGGCTTAAACTGATGTTTAACTTGGTAATTGATCAATCCCCATTTGTTTAGAAATCTATGCACTCTCATGATAGTTCCGACATCGCCCACCAAGTTACGGCGACACGATGTCAACGTCAAAAATTCATTGGGGTTTAAGCGGTAGGAATTGATCATAAAATTACGATAGTTGACGTATATCTTTGGTGATTTGGATGGATGCTTGTTAGTGAAAAATTCAGGCAATGATTCTTGCTCAATCCGATGTATCTTCTTCATGTTAAACCAACTAGTATATGAAGGGATAACAATTAAATGCGTTTGTTTAATCCCTTTGTAAATGGCCTCTTTTTGGTCAGTTTCATTAGTATCTATTTCTTCTTCCTGATCTTCCTCCATTTTCTCATCACCTAGTTCACTTTCGTTTGGCGACTCAACATTGAACTTGTCACGAGATGCAACAGCTTGAATTAGTTTTTCATCGTCTTCCTCCTCCTCATCTTCTCCTTCCTTTTCTTCTTCCCCTTCTTCGTGTTCTTCATCTTCTTCTTCTACCTCGTTCTCGCCTTCTTCTTTCTTCAAATCATTTTCTGTTTGCACAGATTCTTCAATTGGGGGCACAGTTACTTCTGTGTTTGCGAGTTCCTTCTTTTCAGTAGACTCCTCCTCATTTACAAGGTTCTCCCCATCAATGGATTTGTTTTCTTCATTGGGCTGATCCTCTTCAATAGCCTCTTCCGTGTCTATAGGATTTTCCTCTTCAGTTAGCTTTTCATCCTCGTCCATAGGGTTACCTTCTTGAGCAGGTTGCACATCAAGGTGAGGTTCAAGTTCAGACTCCGAATGGGGTTCGGACGTCGCGTTTTCCGCGTCGTTCATTTCAATATCTTTGTTGTTGGAGGATTCCGTTAGGGGAACGTCACTGTTGTTGTCCGGTATTATATCATCTAGGTAATCACTGCCTGCCTGTTCAATATTTTCGAATGATTCATCTTGTGGAGCGACGATATGGCTATCGTCTGGTACAACGGATTGTTGATTGATTGGTTCCACAGAGGAGTCAATTCCATCCTCTGGTATATCAAATGTAAAATCCTCGGCCCCAGAATCGAGAGCAAGATTGTTCTCTAACTTATCGTCGTCAGAACTAGCCATTGCACAATCTTTTTTGTGTACACAGTACCGTCGGCAATTAAGGATGGAGACGTGTGTTTTCATTCAAGGATTTTTTTTGTTGTTGCTGGGTAAAGTCGTGTCGGATACAATATTACATAGGAGCCGCAAGGTGTGGATTCTGTTAGAATCACAACATCCCAATAGCATTATTAAACAACTGCTCTGTGTGGTTGATCTCAAAATATTGTCTCGGACTTCTAAATGAGTTTAGACCTTTTTCAAATTGGATTGGTCCAGTTAAACGAGAATGTGGAGACGATGGTTAAGAAACCTTAACCTCTAATGATTATGTAATCGATATGCAGGTTTGGTGGCTAAATTATTGTTATGTATACCCCGTGTTTTTGAATTTAGCGGTTTCTATACACCAGGAAGGATCTTGGTTAGGAACTAGTCTGATTGGAGGAATGTAATTTGAATTCCATGCATATTTCAGGGTTTCTTTTGTGGGTAAAATAAAGTCAAACCTAAAGAATTCAGGATGGAAGAGAGTCATTAGGGTTACAATGTAGACAAAATCATTCAAGGAAAGTTTGATTGTCAGCTAGTGACACTTAACATAAGTACCCAGTTGTGCATTTGGTACCGGTACTATGTTATTAATAAACAATTCTACAACGTGGGAAGGATAATAATATCCAAATCTCATTTCAACCCTGGTAGGAGGGTGTCTGTCAAAAAAAAAATATGAGACAGGGCCACAACTAGAGAATATTAATGTATCCCTGCATTTCAATTATATTTCTCACGTGTATGTTTTTAGGGTTCGGCCCTCATGCCTGCACGTAGACAGATATAAACGTGTAAAGTTGCATCATTACCGCAATATTTACTTAAGGCAAACATTACACAAAGTTCTCCACTTCGCAAAAAAAATTGTCAAAATTTTCACTCACTAACCATACTGAGCAGCAGGAAAATACATTTACTTTTGAAATTTTCCTTCTTCTGAAATTTATCAGTTATCAACTATAGAAATAATGGTCCGTTACGCTGCTAAATCTGCTAACCCAGCTAAGTCTGTTTCTGCTCGTGGTTCTTACTTGAGAGTTTCTTTCAAGAACACCAGAGAAACCGCTCAAGCCATCAACGGTTGGAAGTTGGAAAAGGCCCAAAAGTACTTGGACCAAGTCTTGGACCACCAAAGAGCTATTCCATTCAGAAGATTCGCTCACTCCATCGGTAGAACTGCCCAAGGTAAAGAATTCGGTGTTACCAAGGCTAGATGGCCAGCCAAGTCTGTCAACTTCATTAAGGACTTGTTAAGAAACGCTCAATCTAACGCTGAAGCTAAGGGTTTGGACGTTGAAAAGTTGAAGATCTCCCACATTCAAGTCAACCAAGCTCCAAAGCAAAGAAGAAGAACCTACAGAGCTCACGGTAGAATCAATGCCTACCAATCCTCTCCATCCCACATCGAATTGATCTTGACTGAAGAAGAAGAAGCTGTTGAAAAGGCCGCTGAAACCAAGAAGGTCAGATTGTCTTCCAGACAAAGAGGTAGATTAGCTGCTCAAAAGCGTTTGATTGCTGCTTAAGTGTACTCTCACCCAGACAACAATTCATAACAATGCCAATAATATAACCAGGTTTCGGAAAACTTGTAGAGATGTAGTATCTAGTACCATCTGTGTCTTTTAATCAGAAGGCGCAGCTTGTAAATTTGGTTCGACAAAACCAAAGCCGATCGGCAATGAGTTTTTATTCACATGAATATTTCTCTTATGTTTAACGATGTCGTTATTGTCTATCAAAATTTAATCTTATTTGTCATCTACTTAAAGCTTTAAAGTTGATCTTTTGCTTTTTACGAGTCTCCTTCTACTTTTTTGGTTCTTGTCTGTTGTATTCTTTTTGCTCAAATAGATTATGAAACATCATAAGTAAAACAATAGTTATAGAATTGTTGCGAAAATTTGAAAATCACTTAAAACTTTCCCAAATTATCACAACCAATTATTTAGTTCTATAAATGTAATAAATGCCTGTCTTGTGTTACGTAACATAAATATCTATATGCGACGATTGTTTGCAACTCCTCAATTTTCTCTTCAATTTTAATACATATACATTAAGTATAAATTCATAACTTCCTATAATTATTTGGATTTAGGCAGTGAGCCATTGATGTAATGGTTAGGCACCCAAAAGGTCAAACCTTTGCAATTGACTTGACCTACTTCTTTTTTCTTATATATGTGGATGGTAATAAAGGCTAGTATTATGATATAACGAAGAGTACGATTTTATTTATACTACCTGCACATAACTAACCAATAGATTTCCATTCAAATAAAATCGTGAGAAATTTCTTCTTAACCAACAACTAATCAACTACAATGGCTGGTGCAGGTCCTAAGACATATCTCGGCTGGTGGGGACACCTTGGCTCCCCAGCCCAAAAATACATCACCATGTACACCGTTTCTCCATATGCTACTAAGCCTTTGAAGGGTGCTTTGTACAACTCGGTCTTCAACGTTTTCAGAAGAACAAAGAACCAAGCCTTCTATGTTGTTGTTCCTGCTGTCATTATGTGGAACGTCTGGACCACTGCTAGAGACTACAATGAATACTTGTACACTAAGGCTGGTAGAGAAGAATTGGAAAGAGTCAACGTCTAAGATATACATTTATAATATATACATCACATTTACTTGGAACGCTTGTAAACCTTGGCCAAGAAAGCAGATAAAACTTCCTTCTTGAGACCTCTAGATTCGTCAACTTGGTCAATTTGTTGTCTCAACTTGGCAACAATTGATTCTTCGTAGTCAGAATAGATCTTGTCGATACCCATTTCCTTGAACAAGTCCTTGCATCTCTTTTCGGATTCGTCATCCTTCTTACCGTAGTTTTCATCCAAAAGCTTGCGTTGTTCAGGAGTGGCGTGCAACAAAGCTTGGTTGACAACCCACGAACACTTGTTGTCCTTGATATCAGTACCAATCTTACCGATTTGTTCAGGAGTACCGAAGCAGTCTAAGAAGTCGTCCTGAATTTGGAAGTATTCGCCCAAAGGAATCAAAATATCACGGGCTTGCTTCAAGTCTTCTTCGCTGTTGATACCAGCAACGAACATCGACAAGGCAACAGGTAAGTAGAAGGAGTAGTATGCGGTCTTGAAAATGACAATGAAGGAATGCTTTTCAAGACTAAACTTGTCCAAGTCGACAACTTCTTCATCTGCGGTCACCAAGTCCAATAATTGGCCCAATTCAGTTTGGAAAGTCACTTCGTGGAACAAGTCGAGCAAATCGACGTAGAAAGAATCTTGACGGAAGTGCTTCTTCAAGATCATGTAGATGGCACCCTCTAACATAAAGGAATCATTGATGGCAATGTTTCCTACACCTTCAGCCAAGTACCAACATGGCTGGCCCCTTCTGGTTTTGGACTGGTCCATCATGTCATCGGCGACCAAGAAGTAAGCCTGCAACAATTCGATACACCAACCCAAAATGGCAACCTTTTTATATTGTTCTTCGGATAATTCGGTGGCAGTGGTCTTGTTTAAGATACAGTAGGTGTCGACAACAGACAACCCTCTGTTCAACTTACCGCCAGGAGTGTTGTAGTCCAAGTTCTTGGCAAACCAGTCAATGGCTTCTTGTGGCATCTTGTACGAGACCAAGATCTCCTTTAATTCTCCGACCAATTGGTCAAAAACATTGATAAATCTTTCTCTGGCGTCTGCTTTACTCATGGTTAGTAGAAGAGGTAGTTAAGTTTGAAGGAAAAAGATTTAAACGAGCTTTACGATCAACGCGCGCATCAACATCGACACTAAAAAAAAATGATCAAAATACTTCGTATTTTTACTGTACATTATTCGCAAGTCTATGTTACATTTATCTACGCTTGCTCTTACCTGGTCTAGAGGATTTCTTCTTGTTTGAAAATCCACTCACATCAGCAGAAGAGTTCGCATCGTTCTTTCTCAAACCTCTCTTCATACCACCACGGCCATACTTGGCGTCCTTGGCCATTCTCGAAGAGTTCACCTTTCTTCTCTTGTTGTCACTACGGTTGTACTTGTCCTCACGGGTAGCTTCCTCGAGAGCAACCTGGAAATCGTCGTCGTTACTCAATTCATTGGTACCTCTCTTCTTCTTCAACGACTTGATTCTATCCAAAGTTTCTCTCTTTTGCTTGGCTCTTTCTTGTAAAGTGGCATTCTGGACTTGCTTACCAAATTTCTTCAAAGATCTCTGCTTTTTGGCTTCTTCGGATGCCTTTTTGTTGGCAGCTTCGGATAATAACTTGTTCTTTAACTTGTCCATGTGCTCGTCACTCTTGACCATTTCGGCAAAGTAATCCATTGGTCTAGAAAATGGAACCTTTAATTTTAATAAGGTAGTACGGGCTTGTTTAACAGCATCCAAACCTTGCTTATAAAATGCCAATTCTCTCTCGGTATCGTCATAGATATCCTTGATTTGGCTCTCTGTCTTAGATTCGCTCACAACAGATTGATGTTCAGTAAATGCATGCTTGGCCCATGGTAATTCAATACGGGCTAATGATTCTTTTAATGCAGCCATATTGTTTATGGTTAACTTAGTGTGTGGAACTATGTCAGCATCGGAGTCTATTTCGACATCTGACAATGGAACATCTTCTTCTTCTGCTTCTTCTTCATCTTCTTCATCCTCATCTTCATCCTCATCTTCATCCTCATTTTCATCCTCGTCCTCATCTTCATCCTCGTCCTCGTTGTCTTCATTAATATCACTTTCACTGTCACTGGCAGCCAATCTTTCCAAATCCAATTCTTCATCTTCTTCCTCGTCTTCCTCTTCTTCCTCCTCTTGCTCAGCAGCTTCAATTTGTTCCTGTAACTTCTTCAATTTTCTCTGCTCCTTTTTGGATAAGACATCGCTTTGGTAATCTTCCTTCTTGGTCTTCTTAGGTGCAACAACCGTTATGCTTTCTTCAGTCTTTTGAGGTTTAGATTCAGTCTTGGTAACTAATTTGGTTGTAGACTTAGTCTTGGTTTTCTTGGTAGCCTCAGCAGCTTGCTGTTGCTTTAATTGTGCCTTCAATAATCCCCCTTTGGCCATCTTGCTGGTGTAGAATATTAGCGATGCCTGAAAAATTTATTGCGATGGCAGATGAGATAATTTTAGACACATGCGCACGACCTTGTTGTCATGTATTAAACACATAATCGGCCTGATTGAGGAACCGTTTACCTGCGCCGTAACGCCACCATCGACTCAAGCAACTGTATACATTAACATCGATGGGTGTTTCTATCCGTTTGTGATCAGAACCAAATGCCTTGCACACACATCGTTTTGATTTCTGGATGTCTTGTGATGCAGGGCACGCCAAGTACGGCGCATGGAAGTAACCAATGTCTTCGAAGTGATGGATCTGGTTCTTATCTAAAAGAAGACTGACACCTATGGTGTGGACAGGAGCATCGCCCCATCTTTCGTAGTAGAAACCACCTGATTTGTCCAAGTAATCGAAATAGGTGTTGTAGGGCACATCACGGAAGAAGTTCAAGTTAGCGATCTCAAAATTAGACCAAAAGTGGCACAAGTTGTAGCTTGTATTTGAGGGAATTGGCGATACCATGTGGTTCAATTCGGTTTCGTTTGTCGTGATAAACTCTAACGCATTATTTGGGTGAATCAAGTCGGGGTGATCGGTCATAAACTGATCAACAGTCTGCCACAATGTCGGTATCGTATTTTCAAACTCTTGGATGGCAATAATAAAACCGTATGTCTTGTTATTTTCTCTCATTACCGTAAAGGGATCGTACTGAAAGTCGCACATATACTTGACATCGGGCTCTACTCTGAAATACCATTCGTACTTTTCAAGTAGTTTCTGTTTGTAAAAGTAGCCTGAGTTGAAATGACACATGTTTCTGTATGACTTGAGCCCGCCATAAATCACATTATCTTTTTCAAAATCAACTAGACTCTGCTCCAACCGGTCCTTGTCGATAAAACTGGGTGGTTGCCAGTCTTGTTCCGGGATTACACCGTAGAAAGTCTTTCCACTTGCCATTAAACTTGTTTGTTCAATAAACTCCTCATCAAACGGTACATCGTTGAGAAACACCCATGGGTAACGATAATTACGGTTAAACCGATCTTCAAGTGAACGGATTGACTCCAATGCGCCTTCTAACTCCATGTTGCGCACCAACATTACCATCGTGGCGTTTTCCCGTCCCAACTGGCTCCGATCTCGCACCACTGTTTCCTCAATGTACGAATACGATGACCGTTTGGGGTGGCCCTTCTTCATGGCATTATAAACAAATTCAGTTGCAGTATGCGTCTGTTCTTGGTAGTAATAGAGGCCAATTAGTGTTACCACAATAGTGAGCCGAAACCACATTTGATCAGTTGTATAATTTATATTTTTGTTGCAAAATATACAATAATCTCAATAAATTGAAATGGGGAAATATTGATAGTTGCAGGCCAGATAGTTATCCAAAATTTCGTAAAAATGCAAAAACTTCTAATATTCAGTATATTGACAAGTGACTCATGTGTAAACCAATGAAAGTCTTTGTTGCAAAAATTAAGGAAACTGCCAGTTGCTTTCTTTAATGGTGTCAGTGAGAGCTCATTGCCAGTCCAGGAAATTGTCGCGAATTAGAGACTTAGTCGTGCGGTTCCGATGTTTAATCTACCAATAAAATTTGCCCAAATCGAATTACCAACCCACCATAATAAAAGTGCGAAAAATCTGCATCACAAACTACAACGTTAATACCATGCTTCGTAGCTTGAAGACACAGCAGCGTGCGTTTAGACGTGGCCTTGCCACCATTGCTGACCCAGCCGCCAACCCTAATCGGGTTCACGGTGGTTTGAAGGACACTGATCGTATCTTCCAGAACGTTTATGGCAAGTATGGTCATGACTTGAAGTCTGCCAAAAAGATGGGTGACTGGTACAAAACCAAGGAAATCATATTGAAAGGCGACAAATGGATCATTGATGAGATGAAAAAGTCCGGTTTAAGAGGTAGAGGAGGTGCTGGATTCCCCTCTGGACTTAAATGGTCGTTTATGAATCCTCCAGGATGGGAAAAGAACCCAGGCCCAAGATACCTTGTGGTCAATGCCGATGAAGGTGAACCAGGCACCTGTAAGGACCGTGAGATTATCAGAAAGGATCCTCACAAGTTAGTGGAAGGTTGTTTGTTGGCAGGTCGTGGTATGAATGCCACCGCCGCCTACATTTATATCAGAGGGGAATTCTACAACGAAACCGTCATTTTGCAAAACGCAATCAATGAAGCATACAAGGAAGGTTTGTTGGGTAAGAATGCCTGTGGCTCTGGCTACGACTTTGACATCTACATCCACCGTGGTATGGGTGCCTACATCTGTGGTGAAGAAACCGCTTTGATCGAGTCGATCGAAGGTAAAGCCGGTAAGCCAAGATTGAAACCTCCATTCCCAGCTGGTGTTGGTTTGTTTGGTAGACCAACAACCGTTGCTAACGTTGAAACCGTTTCTGTTGCACCAACAATCTTGAGAAGAGGTGGTGACTGGTTTGCGTCTTTTGGACGTGAAAGAAACGCAGGTACCAAATTGTTTTGTATCTCTGGCCATGTCAATGAGCCATGTACAGTTGAAGAAGAGATGTCTATCCCATTGAAAGAGCTTTTGGAGAAGCACTGTGGAGGTGTCAAGGGTGGCTGGGACAACTTGTTGGGTGTTATTCCTGGTGGATGTTCGGTTCCCGTTATGACTAAGGAAACCTGTGACAATGTGTTGATGGACTACGATGCCTTGAAGGATGTTGGCTCCGGGTTGGGTACTGCTGCAGTCATTGTGATGAACAAGCAAACCGATATGATCAGAGCCATCCAGAGATTCTCGGCCTTTTATAAGCACGAATCTTGTGGACAATGTACACCATGTCGTGAAGGTACGACCTGGTTATCGAGAATGATGGACAGATTCGTGAAGGGTCAAGCCACCGAAAAGGAAATCGATATGATTTTTGAGTTGACCAAACAGGTTGAAGGCCACACTATTTGTGCCTTGGGAGATGCTGCTGCTTGGCCAATTCAGGGTTTGATCAAGTCGTTCAGACCGCTCATGGTGGAGAGAATTAACGAATTCAAGAAACAAAACGAAACCATTTCTTACGGTGGATGGGTTGAAGGTGGTAAGGTGAAGGAAGGTGTTGTTATTGACAACCCAATGCCTGCTGCTCACCACTAGTTGTAGATTACATTGCATATTTTTTTCATATTTTAATAAAACAAAGATAAACCATAATTCCGGTAACTGTAGACCTGAAATACCGAAAACACACCAGATACAACAGAAAAAACCAACGTTTCCGGCTATTTAAGACATTAAAGTGGTTATGACCTGATGTGACTATGACGTATTGATCTAGACAGGCATAGGGCAAAAAGTCTCGGAGTTTCGCGTCCATCGCACACTGAAAAATGTGCCAACTGCATTAATAAAGCGTAGTTGTCCTCCTCAAATTCCAATAAACAACCAAATTCAAGACAGTCGTGGACCAAGTAAAGCCAATGTTACGTTTACGTACTCTTGTTCTTATTGCTGCTGCTATTTCCGTTGTATCCGCTGCCAGCGCTGCTGTTAATGGAGAGAAAGCTCCCGTCGGCGTTTCTCCGATCGACGTGTCAGAACCCGAAGAGCTGATCCAGTCGTATGACTCCTTCATCATGTCGGTGTCAATGATTGTTGTTTCAGAGATTGGTGACAAGACATTCTTGATTGCCGCTCTTATGGCCATGAAACACACACGGTGGGTGGTGTTTTCGTCTGCCTTTGCCTCGTTGGCAGTGATGACTGTGCTTTCGGGAGTGGTGGGCCACGCTCTCCCATCCCTTATTTCACGCCGAGTGACACAGTTCTTGGCCTCGGTATTATTCATCATATTTGGTATCAAGTTATTGCGCGAAGGATTGGCTATGTCGAAGAATTTGGGGGTCGAAGAAGAGTTGGCTGAAGTCGAGCAGGAAATTGCCGTACTGGAAAATCTCGAGAAACTCCACAACATGGAATCTGGGATGACAAGCAGCCCACAGCAGCCATGGTACGAGGAATTTGGCTACCAAGTCACTGATCTTCTTTCTTTTGTATTGTCACCCGTCTGGATCCAGGTATTTGTCATGACGTTCTTGGGAGAATGGGGCGATAGATCACAGATCGCTACCATTGCCATGGCTGCAGGGTCCGACTACTGGGTTGTAATCCTTGGGGCAATTGTTGGTCACTTTGTGTGTACGGCTGCCGCGTGTGTTGGGGGTAAGTTGTTGGCGAAGAAGATCTCGTTGAGAAACGTTACATTGGGCGGCGCTCTTGCCTTCTTAGTGTTTGCCGTGTTGTACTTTTACGACGCTTATTACGATTTAGAATAGAAACCCCTACAATACTCCTTGATACATAAACTTTTGAACCTCGTTGGGCGTAAGTGGCTTTCCTTTGAACGCATCCTCGCCTTTGGAATCGGTGGTTGGAACAGGCGGTTCTTCGCCACTGCTTCTGAATCCGTAGAACTCAAACTCCTCACGTAGTTCCTGAATCTTGGCGTTGCACCACTGGGCAAACACGTCTTGTTTCTGTAAATTGGGCCGCGTACCATCATCGTGGACACTGGCAATCCATTCGTCAACTTCAGGTAACGCCTTTTTCCGCAACAACGTCGTGACCAAGCCTTCCTGCTGCGTAGTGGGAAAAGACGGGATGGGATATGCATTTGAGTTTTTGAGCGTATCTTCGTTGGCTGATAAATTCTGCGCTATTGAATATAGTTGGGTGATAAGGACTTGGAACTGGTTTTGGAAGTGGCCATATGATGGAAGCTTGACCTTGTTGGGATGTCTGTTGTGATGATTGACTTGTTCGGCAAGCTTTCGAAGCGATAGATGTACTTGGTTCAATCGGTTTCGTATCGCTTCAAGCGAATCTGCTGGGACCTGATTATCCATTTGATAACTAAAAATTATTCAGTTCACATTTTTTTTTTGTTTGTATTTGCCAACTATGATCAAAGGAAGCTGGAGCTTGAGCTCAGAGTTGCGTAAGAATGAACAGAAGAAGCAACAGAAGGTCCAAGAGAGACAGAAGTACCTGCTCAAACTCGAGAAACTTAAGAATTCCGATCCTATCAAATTATATTACCGTATCCGGCGACTCGAACAGGAAGCATCATCTTCCCGCGAACAACAACATCTCAAGACATTGAAGGAAGACTGGGAATTTATTCAGAAGAACAAGTTGCACGAGGAAACAGTTAATTCATTCCTTTCCAAGCTCAAGAAGGACGAAGAACGAAAACATGCTGCTGCCACAAAGCTTTGGGGATCACGGTCTGTCTACTTCAACCTTGAACTAAATCCTTTAGGGAAAGTACCTCCAGGTGAACCAAACTTGACTCTCCCACTCAAAAATGCGGCAAAATGCTTGCCAGACCCCGAGCTTGCACTGTGGGACATTGTTTTGCCGGAAGGTGAGCCTCCCATGTTTTACAAGGAAGTGGTAAATATCGATAAACCCAGTGTCGATACAATCACATCAGAGGCACGAGAAATGGCTCCCACTATCACCCGAAAGAAACAGAGAGTTTCCTAAATTTACACTATTTACAAGCAAAAGCTACTACTTATTTATACAACATCACGACAACAACCGTACCACCAATTCCCAGGTCCCAAACATGACGATCGAGTTGGGTACAGTTCTCAACAAGTGTGGAGTCAAACCACCGTACATGGAGACCAACCCTTCCTCCTTTATTACGAGCTTGAAACATTGAATCAAACCAGTGTATTTGGGTTTTCCTGTTTCGGCCAACGGTGCCTGTCTTAACCGTGTTCTAACGACCTCATGAGGATACGTGATCAACGAGGCAATAAACTTGGCAGCACCAGCAGCACCAGAACGGGCACACCATTCGAAAACATAGTCTTTTGTGGTCTTGTTACTCTCGTTGTGGCCATGAATCTCTAACGACCGTTTATTGATAAACATCCTCATCTGCTCGTACAACACCCACTGCAAAGTCAGCTCCGCACCTCCCAAATATGATGCACTGAGACCCTTGTACAACGCCTTGAAACCTTCGTTTTTCACAATTTGCTTGAGACAATCCCACGAATTCTTATAGTTCTTCCCCTTGGACTTATCCAATTGCAACCGGGTCTTGATTAGCCAAATTGGATTGGTGGCAGTAGAAGTAACAAACCCAGCATTAATCCCGGAAACCAAGTGTATCCAGGTAGCCTCTTCGCCGTTGGTAAAGTTTGAGGTAAGAATATCCTTTGTAGACCCATAAGTAAAAAAGTTAATTGAACGAGCCGGTATCACTCCAACCAAATTGGGTCCGAGCCCCTTAAATAATGCTCTTGAACCCTCGGTGGCCCTTAATTCACGAATAACAGATATGGTTTCCTTCATATGCTGCGCCGTCTTGACAAATGGATTGGTAGACTTGGGTGTCTTGTTATACATGGCATGGTATGCATCAGACTGCAATCGTGTCTTGACAATATCTAACGGAGCAGTTGCCACGGCTCCAACCATACCTCCAACACCACCGGCAATGAAATGCACCCATTTCTTGGGCTGTGTCGCTTTCGTGGTGTTGGTTGCATTCAACTGCTCAGCATTTCGAAGCGTAGCCGATTTCTCATCAGATGCCAAGAACGGAAACGAAGATTCAGCATCGTTTTCGAGCTCAACAATCCTATCTTGTGCCATTAAATGTCTTGCGATGGAGTGATGAGATGATGAGATGGTGAAACCGTTTTCTGAACTGAAAAATTACAACGACACAGGAAGAAAAAAGAAATGTCACAAATACAATGTGGATTGAAAATAAAAGATACTTCTATTACTACTTCAATGTCTTGATAAAATTATCAAGATTGTACTCGTCTTCGTACTGTGACTCATCCCATAAGTCTCCCAACTCTCCAACTGCACCGGCAGCCTTACCTGTAAGGCCTCCTGCAACGTCTTCCGGCATATTTCTCTCTCTCTCATTGTCCTGCTCTTCAACAACCTTGACAGCACTCTCATCAACGTCAAAGAGATCCAATAACTGATTGGTGTCCATAGACAGTAACCCAGCATTTTGCTGGTTCACAATAGTTGAGGCAATGTTCATCTTGAATTTTTGCAATCCCATAATCTTCTCCTCCAATGTATCCTTGGTAATCAACCGATACACATTCACCACCTTCTTTTGACCAAGACGATGTGCACGGTCCATGGCCTGCAAATCGTTCATGGGGTTCCAGTCGTGTTCAACAAAAATAACAGTGTCAGCTCCAGTCAAGTTAAGCCCCAATCCTCCGACCTTGGTTGTCAACAACAAAACATCAATCGAAGGATCTTCGTTAAATTTACGCACAATCGACTGTCTCTCACGAGGATCAGTACTACCATCTAATCTCATATACGTCACCGATGGCAAGTATTTCTTAAGCAACTCGTTTTCAACAATATCCAACATGTCTTTCAACTGACAAAAGATCAAGGCACGGTGCTCCGAAATAACCCCCTCACTCGATATCACCTGTTGTTGCTGCTGCTGCTTTTGTTTCTGTTTCTGTTTGAACTTGGAAGTAGAATAATCACTGTCACTGACACCGATACCACACTCCAATAACAATGTCTTCAACGATAACAACTTGGGCGAGTGTTCAATACTTCTGATATCTGACTTCTGGGACTGCAATTGTTGAGTAATGGTAGCATACAGTGGATGATCAGCCGATAAAACCAAAGCAGGGTGATTACACAACTTTCTCATATACTGCAATGCCTGGAATACATGTGTCTTCGACTCAGGCACAACTTCCTGTCCACCCTTCGTGACTTCATCAGCAACCGCAGACTTTTGTTTCTTGGCACAGTCTTTGTACAACTTCTTTTGCAAATCACTTAATTCACAATAATAGTCTTGAATAATCTTGGGAGGCAAGTCGGACAACACATCTTCCTTAAGACGACGCAACATAAATGGTAAGACCTGTTTGTGCAAGGACTCCAAAGCTAACGCTCCTGCTTCTTGTTCCTTTGAAGAGGTCTTGCTGTTTCTGCTAGCTGCAATCGGCTTAGCAAACTTTTCATGGAACACCTTTTCTGTCCCCAAAAAGCCTGGCATTAAGAAATCAAACAATGACCATAACTCAAGGACATTGTTTTGAATTGGAGTACCAGACAAAATCAACCTATGTTCCGCCCTAACCATCTTAACAGATTTCGTAAGCTTTGAAGCGGCATTCTTAATGATATGACCTTCGTCCAACACACAATAGTTGTAGTCATGAGCTGTAATATGCTCGACATCATTACGTGAAACATCATACGATGTCACCACAACATCGGCATCGGGGATTTGCAGTCTTAGTGCTGATCTCACACTTGGTCCGCCAGCGTAAACTAATACTTTCAAAAATGGTGCATATTGGTTAATTTCCTGCTCCCAATGGCCTGTTAAAGATGGAGGACAGATGATTAAAGTGGGTAATTTTCTGAACTCAGGTGAACTCGTTTCTTTAAACTTCTCCAGTCTCATATAATGATCGGATGAAACAATACAGATCGTCTGCAACGTCTTACCGAGACCCATATCGTCACATAAAATACCATGCAAGTGATATTTGTTCAAGAATGCGAGCCAATTAACACCCTCCTGCTGGTATTTACGCAAAGTTGCCTTGATAGTAACTGGCAAATCAAATGGTTTAATTTTGGATGGGTCCATCATTTGCTGGATAAAGTCACGTTCACGATCTCTTCCTTCCAATAATTCCTTTGGCATATCTTCGGGATCAGGGATACCAGCTTCCAATGGAACCAATTTAATAATTGCTGCAAAGGTGGTAGTTGCTAAGACACGAACGTCGTGATCAGAGTCACTCATTCTTCCCAAAACTGGGACAATCAAAAAGACAATATACGGCAAGATCTCTGAACCCATTGTAGTGGAAATGTGATAGATAGTTTCAATAGCACCTTGTCTTTCCTTGGATGCACCTGCGTTGTTCAACATTGGCAACACAGATTTAACAAAAAAGGTAAATGCCTTGGTAGGAGCTACCAGGCAAATCGTTGCAATACATTTGGCAGTTGAATATCTGAAAATAGAGTACTCAGAACTTAAACCAGGTAGAAGTACCTCTAATTGACCAGTAATCTCACCAACCAATGATCTGTTAAGCTTTGGGAGTAAAGCGCGAAGTACACCCAATGCATCAATAATGCTTTGACCCTTTAATTCGTCCTTAATAACCTCCTCACTAGAAGACTTCTCCAATAACTTTAACGGCTCAAGAATAATATCTTTCAACTTTGGTACCTCGTTAAACAACTTATCATCATAGATTGTCAAGAGAGTTTCCAAAGCCATAATGGCACCCTTACGTTTAATTCTTGCCTCATGAACCGCCCTTTCGTGTGCAGCACTATCAGCGGGGTCCGTTTTGGCTTCCTCTTTTCTTAATGACAAAATGTTGTCAGTGAACTTAACATTGTGATGGAACTCAGGAACTTCAGAAGTATCAACACACAAGAAGGCGCATAAGTTTTTGATAATCTTATCAGCAGCACCTCGTTTGCCAGTCCGATTCAATTCTTTTATCAAATGAGCAACTGCTGTGGCTGATTTTTCTTGCAAAATAAGTGTTTCTTCCAGCTTTACACTGTCCATAAGTGATCTGATAATTGGATTAAGCTTCTTTGGGATTCCTGACAACGCAAGAATGGATGCAGAATACGCCGATAAAATACCGGTTGCTCTATGAATACGGGCTGTACGAGCCTCATCAACAGCAACCATAATCCGATGCTTAGCATCTTCCAATGCTTGATTAGCCGACATTCTATATGTTGCAGATAAATGCTTCTTCAACTTTTCAAATGTTTCACCAATAATCTTTTCTGCACTTTCAATACTGAAAGCACCAGGACCAGCTTCAGCTTCACCCTGAACGACGACAGGTAATTGGGGAACCTTAGCAGGTGGGAGTTTTGCGTGTGTAACAAACACATCAAATAATTGTAAACAGGAGGTTCTTACTGACTTTAGCGTTGGTACTAATTCTCTGAAAAATGCGAGCTTATCCGGTTCCTGCAACAAGGACAAGATTGGTTCACTAAATAGTTCAATCGCCTTCTCCGACAATGGGAGGTTTCTCAGCTTTCTGCAGTTTGCATGTTCTTCTATTATCATGGCAGAAAACAATCTTTGTGTGGCATGAGGCGAGTTTAACGATACTAACATCGATTCATACACTTGTAACAAATGCTGATCATCCGAGATATAAGACATCGTATTTCCAAAGGCATGGGCTGCTGCGCTTCTCGTAGCAATGAATTTTTCATAACCTACCAACATTGTATCACCCTTGTAAATTGGTGCATCAATATTGACTCTCAATTCGTCAGCCGATGGAATATCAAGCTCTGGCTCCTCGGTTTTTCTTTTCCGACCTTTTCTTTCTTCCGGGTCCAAACTATCAATTGGACCTAGTTTATGACCCGATGGTCTCATAATTAAACTGGTATTCATCTGATAATTATGTCTAGCAATACCAATTGGAGTCATTAACAATGTCAAGAGTGGTTGAAGATGACAGCCGAAAAGCTCATCCATTGGAGGGAATATCTCTGGATTGCTTGCAATTTCAAGCAACAACTTTTCATAGACACTTGCTGACAAGTTGAGAACATCTGGATTTTGTTCAACCAACAAATTTTGAAAGACTAACCTCAAAGTTTTGGAGTTAATCCAACTCTTTGTCTTTGGGTCCTTGATCGACAAGAACTCCATAATAGTTCTCAAAACAGCCTTTCTGACATTGGTGATAGAATGTCTCAAAAACGGAAACAATCTTGGAACCAATTCCCCAAAAGAGTTATCCTCATTTTCAACGGCATCCTTTTGCATTATATCAATCACCTGTGTATGGGAACACAATTTGGCCAACAAGTCCATAACTGAACCAATAGAAGCAGACAAGTCATCCCTCAAATTGACCAAACAATCCCAGATAACAACCAACAATGTATTGATTAAATCCTGTTTGCTTACAACAAATTCCGATGCAATCGGAGCCAACGTGAGTGCAGCCACTGCCTGGACATCGTCGTCACTTTCTTTTAATCCATGAAGCACCATGTTGACAACTTGGTCTAACAAGTGCGGTGTTTTTAATAACACGTCAGTTCTAACACTGACAAAGTATCGGACTCCTAACATCCCACCATGTTTTGCTTCCCAGCATTTCACTAGTAAGTCTTCTTGTAAAACCAATTTGTTTAAGCAATCAAATGTTTTCAAGACAACGTCGTCATCTAAATGAATTAATAATGCTGCCAAGGTTTGAGCACCTGATTCTCTTACAGGAGCAACAACAGTATCAGAAACGTAATCTCCAAATCTGTCGAGAGAAAACAAGGTGCACAATCGTACTGCCAAGTCTTCCAAACTAGCTGCATTATTAATATCATTTTCTTGCTTGGACTTCTTCATAACTCTACCGACACCTTTTCCATGTTTTTTTATTACCTCACGCAAACCCAAGGCTGCACCGTGTCTGATTTCCCATTTATCATCGAACAAATCAGACAACAATAATTCGTAGACTCCCTGAAATTGCCAGACTAAGCCTGCTATTTTGGCATGTTGTGATAACAATGGTGACAATTCAGGGGCTTTGGTTTCGACCACTAACTTTTCGCCACCTTGCTGTGACGTTATGTCAAATTTCGGTTCTGAAGGTGACCCATCAACATTGCCGTCTTCGCCGTTTTCAGCCAACTGTCTTGATATTGAGCTATGTGATATGTCAACTGGCTTGATTCTATTAGCACTAGTCTTTGCATTGACCTTTGCTCTTCTTTTCTGCATGGCCTTTAATCTAGCACTGGACATGGCTTTTGGTGGGGGACTTGGTTGTGCCGACTCATCTTTGACAACGATATCCTTAGTTGTTTCCAGTTTAATTGGAGGGGTAGAGGACGGTGTTACGCTGGCATCTGTCATTTCAACATCTGGAGAGGTTTCCATGTCATTCGTTAAGGAGGCTTTTTGTTTTTTTAACTTTCCAATTAATGAATCATCATCAATATTAACTTCAATCTGACTGTCTTCGTGAGATCTGGATGCTAAGAAGCGTTTGCCGCTTTTCAAAAGTTCATTTAGACTGAATGATTCAAAGGCAACGAGGTTCAGGAGGTTGTCGTCCATCTTTTTCAATTCCTCATCCTGTTCAAGTTTGAGTAAGTTATCTGAATCTGGTTCTGTCTTTATTGTGGTGATTGGTTCTTGTTTGAATTCACTTTCAAATTCTTTTTCCTTCTTGATAAAATCTTCTGCTTGCTGCTCTTTTTTAATGAATTCGTCTGAGTTTGGGTCCCAGAGATCGGCGTGGTTGACTATACCACCAAAGGCACGCGCTGCTGCAATTCTTGTTTCCCACTTGTTTGATTTGAGATATGGATAAACTCGGCCCAATAAACTGATGATTTCTTCGGGGTGTCCCTTGGCAAGATCAGATAATTGATCGGCAGCAGTGTTTCTAATGAAAGGCGTAGAGCCTGTTTCTAGTAACACGACTAATCTTTCTAATCGAGACATTCTATAATTTCATGTGAGTTGAAAATGTGATGGATCGGGCAAAAACTATTGCAAAAATAATAAACGTAAACAGGGTTAGGTTGGAATCAGGAAATGGTAGCAGATAAGCAGGGTATATTATCTGAAAAAAAATTCACGTATGCCTGGCAATTTATCTATAAGTATTCCACGAAAAGTCCAATTTTTTTTACTTCGTGTGTATTGCCTCTACTTTGATGTTTGACATCATCTCATTTGGTGATTTTTGGGTGTATTTATAGTTTGAGAAAGTTGCAACTCAATTTTTTCTGGCGCGGCACGTCCCCATCGTACATGGACAGAACCGCACGCGCGCGGTGCGACGGGGAATTTTTTTTTGTGACACGCTAACACGTATATATTACTAAGTAAACTTCTTCTCCCTTGAGGCACGGACTTCTTGTTTCTTAGAAGTGATATCTTCGCGTGTAGCGTTATAGGCAACATTTGTGTCTTGGTTCATTGGGTTTTCTGGTGATTTCTGGAACTCCTTGAACGCGATATTTTTCATTTGTTGCTGTCTTAAGCCTGGGTTTTCAGCCTTGATTTCAGGCAACCGTCTTGCCTCAAATGCAGCATACGCTGCCTTAATTCTTCTTTCAGGATGTTTGTCGATATCTTTGGCAGTGACACCTCCGTCCTTACTGGTCAATGCCAATGCCTCTAAAGCACTTTCAATGCCACTGGCACTCAATTCTGATTTCTCGCTGTTAAAATCTAAGAAATCGTCGATCTTACCAGTTCTCCGCTGCGACACCTTTTCGGCGCCTCTCTGTTTCGACTTTAAGGGTTTTGAAGGCATAGATGCTTCTTCAGCCGCCAAAAGAGCATCTCTTTCTGCCTTTTTGCGTGCAGCTTCTTCCTTATGGAACTTATCGTCATCCTTCTTCTTATTACTCTTTTTAGACCCTTGTTCCCACTTGGCACTTTCTTCAGCTTCAAGGATAGCATCCTGTGCTTGTTTCTTCTTGTTGGCAGTTTCGGCCTTCTTGGCGTTACCAGCGGCCTTTTTTGTGTTTTCTCCACCTTTCTTTGCCATCGTTTAGTGAGGAATTACCGATCTCGAAATTGTACAAAAAAAGAGCAAGGTCGCGAACAGACAAGTTTGAGAAATTCACGTGCAATTTGGATAACTACAACTTATATGGCCTAAATACAATACGGCCCTGAACCTCACCTTTTGTGAGTTTCTCCAAATATTTAGGAAGGTCCTTGAAATCAACCTCGCTCAAGAGAGGTTTGATTTTGCCCAAAGAGACCCATTTCATGCATTCCATCTGTTCACCTGAAGTTCCACCAAACGAGAAAATCACCTGGACTTCTCTTCTGGCAAGATGATAGTTTTGAAGTGTGACCTTGGATCTACCTAGTCCCACAATCATGTACTTGCCTTGTGAAGCAACGTAGGACTGGCACTGGTCGCTGGTGGGTTGGATGCCAACAAAGTCAAACACGACAGGGAAAGACTCTGGCTCGTGGTCTGAGTCATCAAGTTCGGTGTAAAACTCATTAGCCCCAAGTTTCAAGGCAATTTCACGCAACTCTTCCTTGACGTCAACAGCCACAATGTGAACCCCGTAGTTCTTCAAGATTTGGATGGCATTGAGCCCCAAGCCACCCAAGCCAAACACAGCAACCTTTGTAGTGGGAGTTAATTCTGCCTTTACTTTCTGGATACAGTGGAAGGGAGTCAACACAGAGTCGGTTGTCACGGCTGCCGTGGCGTACGACACGTTATCTGGGATCGGCAACAAGGTACTTAAGTTGCGGATCAATAGGTACTGCTGAAACCCACCGTCCTGATTCAACCCATAAGCCTGGTGACTGCGTTCACATGCATTGTCACGACCGATTCTGCAGTTGTAACATACGTTGCAGGGCAGGGAAATGGTGACTGCAAACCGATCCCCGACATTGTACAAGCCACTAGAAGCCAAGTTGCCACCCACCGCAGCTACCAGGCCAGCAATCTCGTGGCCCATGACAAACAGATCGGCGATCTTATCGGTATACGGATTACCCATGGGCCCAGCTACTAAGAGATGTGGGTCACTCATACACAACCCGGCAGCCTCGACTTTAAGTACAATCTCGCCGTCTTTGGGTACGGGTACAGGGATATCTTTAAATGTTTGGATCAGTGTTTCTCCATCAACATACCCATAACCTGATTGGGATTTAGGAAGCAGCATTTCGATAATTTGGTTTAAGGAAGGAAAAATGTAGGAATTGTCAACTCTTTATACAGCCCGAGAATTTTTGCGGGGTCGGCACATGCAACCGACTGGTGCAACCGACTGGTACACCCGAAAAAAGAAAAAATATTGCAACCATGAAAGTTTGAATAATTTGGGAGTGAACTCCACATTTTTAGTGGTTAGGATAAAAATATTACTATATCTAATGTATATAAATGATGACTTGGAGTAGATAACCTTTCCTATGCTAAAAGGTATGTGGAGAAGCAAAACAAAACAAATAACAAGATTCTTTTTGTAAACGTTAAAAAATGGGTAAAAAAACAAAAGTAAAGAATTCCATCAACAAGGAAAAGTTTTCTGTCATAATTGTCAATCTATTCGGACTTTTGTTTCTTAGTGGCTGGTTCGTCGTCGTTGGCAGCAGCAGAAGAAGAAGCACCATCTTCGGGAGTTTCCAAGTCAGCATGGAAATCCTTGATGATCGAATCCACATCGTCAATGTTCAATGGTCTAACGTCACCCAAAGACTTAATCTTGGCTGTGACTTCCTTACATTGTTCATCGGTCAAATGTATCTTCAACTGGTCAACTCTCGACTTGATGGCATTCCACCCAGTCAACCGGTTGGCAAAGTGGATATATCTCGTCAACCCGAAATCGGATGGATTCAAGATTTCATATGTAGATGGGTTGGCCAAAATAGCTTTGGCATGGATACCAGCCTTGTGGGTAAAGGCACAGAACCCGGTGATAGGGTTGTTGAAGGGAATATTCACCTGGACAGCATCTGCCACCAAGTTCTCCAAGTCTCTCAACTTGTGCACCTTGTATTTGGATAAGACATAGTCTCTGTCAGCCGTGATCATTCTGGCCATCAAAGCACCCAATGGAGTGATCCCATTTCTTTCACCGATACCCAACACTGATACGTCGATCAATTTGGCACCAGCTTCCAAAGCGGTGTAGGCGTTAGCAATAGCACATCCAGTATCATTGTGGAAGTGACACTCAATGTCACACTTAACCACCGACCTCAATGTCTTGACCAACTCATAAACTTGTCTTGGGTTGGCACACCCCACAGTGTCGGCAATACCAACACGGTTGACCCCGATCTTGTCGACAGTCTTGTAGATGTTCAACAAGTCAACAATGTCCGATCTGAAGGAGTCTTCGGACGAGAATCTGATTTCAATGCCCTTGGACTTGACGTACTCAATGACTTCAATAGCACTCTGAGCAATGTAGTTCATGTCCTTACCGTGAGAGTATTGTCTCAAGAACTGAGACGTACCAATCACGACATCGACACCATCGACACCGGTTTCCACTGCGACTCTGGCATCGTCCATGTGACATCTGATGTGGGTCAAGATCTTGGCCTTCAAGCCCAATTTACAAATGGCCTCACAGTCGATTCTCGACTGCTCGGAAGCAACAGGAGACGTCAATTCGATATAGTCGACTCCGAAATCGTCCAAGGCCTTAGCGATTTCAATCTTCTTTTCGGTAGTGAAAAAGGCATTGGCAAACTGTTCACCTTCTCTCAAGGTAGACTCGATAAGTTCGAATTTGTTAACGTTGGACAAAAAGTCAGACGGGTTAGGTCCGTATGGATTGGAATTAACAGACATGGTGATGATTTATGATGAAGTAATGTGTAAGATCAATTCCACAGTATTTATAGAGCCTGAAAAATTTTTCAGGCTTTCCCCGTTATTAGTCAATATCGGTCCGAAAATGAGTAATCGCTAGCGGCACTTTTCGCAACTTTCTGGCTAGTGTTATCTGATTACACAAAAATTATGGCGATGACTCATACCGCGAAGATAACCTCAGATATAAGCAACGCAGTTCCCTCGCGACAGCTGATTAGGGACAAGGTCTAAAATTATCAACATGGAAGTTGAACCTTCTAGCAATGAATTCTACATTGACTTGTTTGTCATATCCACAATTCTTCATCCCCAAAGTGCTGCAACTTCTCTGATTATTGGCGAATGGACGAGCGGCAGACCTGTATCCTGTAACGGCCCATACATTATTCATGACGCGCTCGTGCAGGAACATGTATATGTTTGCATATAGCATCTTTCAGTAGTACATACTAGGTGATGCATCTCTACATTCTGCGTTAAACAAACATTAAGCCTATAAACCTAAACCTCGGTCGAAACCATCTTAACAAACCTAAAAATTTCAGATTTCAAGCGAAGAACCTCAACATCTTTAATGTTGAGCTTTCCATTCATTCTTGAAGCAATCTTACGTACAATCGTATTGATCTCTTTGTTCAGCAACCCAGTGATTGAAACCCAGTTGTGATTGCAGGGCACGCTGCTTTGCAACCTCTTCTCGCGCAAGATCGCCAACTTGAAACATCCAACAACCAACTTCTTCAACTCAAAGTCCATAGCATTGTAGTTCACAAAGTTGTTGGTCTGGTTGAGATAACGCAACAAGTAGATGATGTCCATGTAGCGGAACAAGTAGATGATTCCCTTCATAAATACAGGAAGTCCCAACTGCAATCTGCTCGTCAACAACAAGAGAAACTTATCCAATGGAAGTTCATTGGGCCTGAAAGAACGTGGAGATTCCGGTGGGAAGGAGTTATGGATCTTGGTAGCAATATACTTGACCACAATGGTCATAAGCTGGTTCCGTTCGTGCTTGAACTGTTCCGGTGACAATTTATTGTTGTTGCCTGTGCTGGGGACGGAACTCGTTACATTAACAGCTCTTCTAACCTGTTCAGCAGCCACAGAAGGTCGCACATTTGTAGGGACTGGTGGAATCGACACTTCTGTGCCGTCCTGGAGCTGATGTTCAACGTGGGTGGTTGCAGTTGCAGTATTCACAGTTGCAACAGACGTAGGTAATATACCCTGTGATAAAGCTGATCTTGTGGAAAACGTGTCGTCGTCAGAAGCCACCTCGTTGTCAGAAACCAAAAGAGGCATGTCTTCAATAAACTCGTCGTCGAGACCATGGGTGGTTGTGATGTCAAGACTATTAGTACTGTAAGCATTAAAGTGTGTCAGCAATAGATCGTGGGATGACAACGCCCGTGCTGCATTGGTGGAAGGCTGAGCCTCCTTTGGCAGAGACGCCAGTGTGTTTGTATGGGTAATTGAGTACATTTCGTTGACTGTGACCATTGTGGATGATGGATATAATTTTCCTTATGATAATTGATCAGAAATTCCTTGCTTCTAGATCAATACAATAGAATATACTATTGTCGTCTTCGTTCACACCAGTTTTGTTGTTCAAGATTAATACTGAATAAACTAATAAACCCGCTGTTCAAAGAAGCACAGTCGGCCTAGTAAGAGAACATCTTGATGTTTGGACGGGAGATAATTGAAAACAGAAAAGTACGGTGTGTGTAAGTAGATAGGTAGTGTTGAACTGCTAGATAAGGTACGTCAGTTGAATTAGTACTCGTAGTAAGTGCGTTTGAGCTGGTAAGAAAGCGGTGTGGTTATGGTGTTTACTAGGTGTAATCTCGATGGGGAGAAAATCGATTTGTGTAACCTGGTTTTTGTCTGAGACCTTTGTGTAATTTTCAAAAATATGACTCACTTTCCTGCACAACGCACGATCGACATAAAAAAAAAAGAAATGGAAAAAAGAAAAAAGCGTTGATGTAACTACGAAACATGAACGTAACGTTGATTAAAGAATAACTTGAAAACACTACTGTGAGGTGTCTTGTGAGTTAAAACATCATCAATTCTTCAAAAAAGAGAAAAAAAAATAATTAAAAAATTTTTTTACTAGTTATTTATTACTGTAGTTTTCAATTAAGTGAAGCCTTCACAAGCAGTCCAGTTGAATCCGAAGCCCTTCATATCGAGAGACCTCTGTGTTTCCAACAATGTCACTTTAATCGCTAAATTACATCTCTTTTAGGTAGATTATTGTCCTGTTCTAGTTTGGTGGGAGTAGTCGCACCAAAATTTTTCTCATTGAGAACCAGATCGAATTCTCTGCAACTCATGGTTGGTCTGTCCATTCTAGAGGGCGTGTCGGAGAAAGTAGCAGAAGCTACCACTACAGAAAAGGTAAACCCAGATTACCAGCTGATTGGATCTCCGGAAATGCGCATCCCTGCCGCAGCCAGAACTTATAAGGATGCCATCAATTACCTCAATACCTTACAGTCAAACTTTGCCTCCATCGAAGCACTCAAGAAACTTGGGCCCAATGTTAACCGAAACGAATTGTCCATCAAAGAGGTGTTCGAGTACACTCGCCGATTAGGCTACAACCCAAGCGATTTCAATCGTCTTAATCTAATCCACATCACTGGTACCAAGGGCAAGGGATCGACCTGTGCCTTCACTGAGTCGATCTTGAAGCAGTACGTGTCCAAGGGAAACAACGCTGGTGTAATCAACAAGATTGGGTTATTCACGTCTCCTCACTTGAAGTCTGTTAGAGAGCGTATTCGTATCAACGGGGCTCCCATCAACGAAACCAAGTTCACCAAGTACTTCTTTGAAGTATGGGACACGTTATCCACCACCACATCTTCTTCTGAAGAGTTTCCTACATTGCAGCCAAGTGATCAGATCAAACCAATGTATTTCAAGTACTTAACCCTCCTTTCCTTCCATGTATTTATGTCTGAGGGAGTCGACACCGCCATCTACGAAGTCGGGGTTGGTGGCCAGTACGATTCAACTAATATTATAGATAAACCTACCGTGACTGGAATATCAAGCTTGGGTATCGACCACACATTTATGCTCGGTAATACCATCGAGTCCATTGCGTGGAACAAGACAGGCATCTTCAAGAAGGATGTACCTGCTATTGTCAGCGACCAGATCGAGTACCCACAATCCTTAGAAGTTGTAAAGACGAGAGCCAACGAATTGGAAGTTGCCAGTCTTTCCATTGTGGACGCTACATTGCCTCCAGATACGAAGTTGGGTTTAGCAGGCGAGTTCCAGAAAATGAATGCTTCCTTGGCAATTGGGTTAGCCAATGTACATCTTAAAAAGTTGGGTGTCGATGCCGCCAACTTACCCAAATACAATGCACAGGGTCAGATTGAAGAATTACCGGAATCTTTTGTTACCGGGTTAGCACAAGTGAACTGGGATGGAAGATGTCAAATCATCAGCAACAGACCACCATTTGATAAGATCAACTGGTATATCGATGGAGCACATACTGTTGAATCGATAAATGTTGCCTCAACCTGGTACAAGCAAGAACAGACCAAGAAAGGTGCTTCCAAAAACTTGAAAATTCTTCTCTTTAACCAACAAAACAGAGAAAATGCCGATGTGTTGCTCACCAAGTTATACGAGCAAACATACCCAAGTGTTAAGTTTGACCATGTAATCTTCACCACCAATATCACTTGGTCCGATGGGAAATACAATTCCGACTTGATATCACTCAACACATCCCAGGAATTGGTCGACAAGTTGACAATTCAAAAGGGATTGGCACAAACATGGGCCAACTTAGATGTGGCCAACAAGTGCAGTTCGAGAAAGCATATTTTCCACGATATCGAGACTGGAGCCAACTTTATCAAAAGTTTGACCAAATCAAACGATTTTATCAATAGCACCGAAATTGACGTGTTTGTTTGTGGTTCGCTACATTTAGTTGGTGGCCTCTTGGTGGTGCTCGATGGAGACAAGGACTAGAGAGGAAGTAATTGTGCTCGTTACGTATATGAAAATTAGATATTATACAGTGTAATTTTACGCAGAACTGTTGACGATGTTTTCTCTAGACGACTTGACGATTTCATTGATGTTGGTCAATGAAGTCTTCCATTCTTGCAAGGCCTTCTTGACATTGTTCCAGTGCTGAGTGTTGTCCTGGTTGGCAAGAATGAGTCTGTTGACTCTGGTCAAGTAAAAAGTTTCCGTGACTTGGTTCAACTTACCTTCAATGACACCAGATTTCAAGGCCTTTACCAACAAAGTTTCAAACTCTCTCGCAGATTCCACAATTGGAATCTCGCTATATTGGAAGATGATCTTGTCTGGAGAAGCAGTGGTTTGGTCGCTGAAAAACTTAGCAAGAGCCAAAATTCTGGACTTTGCGTTGATTTGAGCAGCTGGAAGTGAAGACGATGAAGGCACGGTGACCAATTCACCATTCACATACTTGTTGAACATTGCAACTGTTTCTTGAGAAGCGTGCGCAGCCAATGCATCAGCGAGGTTCTTGTTAACCAAAAAGGAAACATCGACAACTTCAGAGCACAAAGCAAACTCAACCAACTCATTTAATTCAGTACTGTTCAATTGGTGGTTCTTGGTGAAGTTCTTGATTAACTGCAAGGATTTTAAAGTGTACTTGGTGTCCAACTTGATGAAGGACCAGAATATGCTTCTTATTTGAGCGTCATCAGCTTGAGCAGCCTCTAACCACGAAACCAAGTTGGTTCCGATACTGTTTTCAACGACAGAAAAGTCAATGTTCGAGATTTTGAGCACATATAAGATCTGGCTCAATATGTAGATTCTGGTCTTAGAAGATGGTGGTAATAAGTTGAAAATTGTGTTTAAGATGGACAAAATACTGGTAGACTTGATAGACTTTCTGTCTCTCAATGAAAGCTTAGTAGTTGGAGTTGTTTCGATCAATGCCTTGTAGAGTGGAAATTCTGGGTTGTCCAAAGAGCTTGGTCCACTCAATTCTGTAGTGATATGAATCAACAAGCTGAAGGTAGGTTCAAACTCCTTGTCAGAAAACTTCTTGAACACGTCACTGGTCGACTTCGAATAGATATATTGCAGTAATTGTTGTTTGTCGGTTATTTCAGTTTCGTTGATGTATTCTTTCAAACCAGTAGAAAATTCGGTGTTCTGGTTAACAGCATCAATAGTGCGACCGTACTCCTTAATCGAGTCGGTTAATTCGTTGTCAACTACGATAACAGAAGCCATCTTGTCTATAATTGTATGGTATTGTAACGAGATCTTAGGCTTCGAAATGTTCATCGATGAAAAAAAAATTTTCAAAAATGCAATATATGCAGGGAAGTTCTTTACTCTATATGAATCCTTCTACTGAAAGCCTTCAATAACCCTCCAACGAAAAACCCGTCATCGTTGAATCACATAAATTCAACCTAGTAATCACCCTCTTCCTCTTCATCAATTACTGGCTCATATGCTTTACCATTGGATGCGTTGATTGTAGTTGATTTGGGGCTTTCGCGACCCCCAGAACCAATTTCAAACACAGTTTTCGATGCTTTCATGGACTTGTTATTCTTGCTGTATTTTTTGGGAACTGGAGGCGAGTGGGACCGAAAACTCATATCTTTTTCGGTAATTCTAAATGAAATGTCAAAGTTACCATTAGGCAGTGAAGAAATCGGTGGCTGCGAAAATACTGGATTCTTGAATCGCTTGTTCTTATTGGATTCTGGCGACGTACGTCCAGCATTCAACGTCGACTCCTGGTCCTGTGAATGTAACGGGTTAACAGGCGCTGGCGATACAAAGTTATTGGAGTTTGAAAGAGAACTATCTTCACTGGAGTTACTGGAAAACTTTGTAAGAGAAAACTTCTTTTGATGTTTGGATGAGGTTGCTGATGTGGAAGATGATTTGATGGAGTAGTCGGACGAGAGTGTTCGTCTATACGAAGGTTTGGTACGGGTGGTGGCTTTACCGGCGGACGTTGATGGTGCCATGTTGATTGAAGTTAAACCCGTAGGTTGTCTGGCGAAATCACCCGATGCGTTTAGACTCGATTCATACATCACATCATCATCATCAAAGTACTCGTCCATGGTATCAGTTTCATCAAGATTATCCATTTCAGACTCTGAAATCATGGTCGACATCTGACTGAGATGACTAATTTGACTAAGTTGGGATACCATTGATAAAGGCCTTTGCTTAAGATTTATGTTTCGTATGGTTTCGCTGATTGTAGGCGGCGTATCCATGAGTTCATTATTCGTCTCCTTCTCCTTAGTATCTGATAATGGCCTTTCATTACCATTCTCTCTATTGGCAAGTATCAAGGGACTGGGCTGTAGCTTGGTGGTACCGTTGGTATCATTGTTGGTTGGGATGGGAGTGTCAAGTGCTTTAGCTTCGTCGCTGTTTGTTGATTTGCGAGTCTCTGAACTTTGGGTGCTGGAAAGTACTTCAATATCTTCAGTGTCCTTGTTCTTTTTCCAGAATTGAAGCTTATTCAATATTTTGGCCTTTCTCTTACTAGATTCAGATACAACATGCGAACCCGAATCTGAGACCAATCTCAGGCTCACATCCGTAAAGAACGATACAGTCTTTTCTAAAGGCGGCCCAATAGAATCATCAGGTATTACTGAATCACCAATTGAACTGGTATTCTTCAATGAGGTGGGCTTTTTTACCATTGACGTACGCGACAGAATCGAGTTACCACGTTTATGTTCAAAATCAGAAGACTTTCTCGAAACGGCTAATTTTTGCAAATTTGACTTGCTATTGTTGCGGTTTGAGCTTATACTAATTGTTGAGAGGATCCGCTCCAATGGTTGACTCCCATTTGTGGACCCGGAATCACTTAAGGACAACACACTCTTCACTTTCTCGCGTGACCTAAGGGCTTTGTTTTGGTATTTCTTCTTCATTTTCCGGTAGTATTTCTTCTTCTTTTTGGAGAATTCACGAGTTAACAATAGTTCGTAAAGAGCAGTGAGTGGACTCATTTCATTCGCATAAACACTCTTCTGGAGCTGCTCCACATCGATATGTAGTTTTTCCAACCTTCTAAGCAAGTCACGTTCAATTTTGGTTTGAAATGGTTGTTTGTTCAAGTGGTAATGCTGGTTGATGGAAATGATGGATTCGGTATCATTCTGGGTCTTTTTCGAAACCTTTTCAACGTATCTATTGTGTAATTTTAGCAAGAATGATGAGTTCAAGATACCGTTGATATCTGGACGTTGCGCAGGGTCCTTAGAGAGAATTTTCTGAAGCAACTCAACTGTTTCCAGAGGCACAGTATCAGGAAATTTTGGTTCTTCGTGTAGAATCATGTATTTTGTTTTCAACTCATCATCATCTTCGAATGGCATTTCTCCATACAACATGGTGTATAAGATAACCCCGAGGGACCAAATATCAATGTGGAATCCTGAGTACTTCTCGTTCTTCAAGAGTTCTGGGGCCATGTAGACGGTAGTTCCGCATATTGTGGAAAGAAACTTGCGATTGCGGGGATTAAACTCACGTACAAAGCCAAAATCCGTTAGTTTAACGACGGATTTCTTCTTATCAGCAAGCAAGATGTTTTCCAATTTCAAGTCACGATGAGATAAGTTTAGTGAATGGACGTACTTGACAGCCATGACTATTTGAAAAAAGAGGTGCTGACATTCGGTGTATGCCAAGCGACGTTTCTCGTAGATATGAAAAAAGAGTTCGCCACCTTCACAATATTCAAGCACAAGCCAAAGGTGGTGTTCTGTTTGGACCACTTCGTAGAGCGTGACGATATTTTTGTACTTTAGTTGTTTGTGATAGTATATTTCTCGGACAATGTTGGGGTCATCTTTCATTCCACACTTCAACACGACGTTGATATTCAAAAGAATATGTGTTGCTAGGTAGACCTTTCCAAATGCACCTTCTCCAATCTCCTGGATTATCCGGTAATTGCCAATCTGGCTCCATTCCCTGCTGGTGGTCTGGAGATAAAAGTCATTAAACTGGGCTGCCAATTGTGCCTGTTGATTCTGGTCACTTACTAGTTTCCGTGTTCCATTCATGCGTCCGGTTGACGTTTCTCTTGGTAATAATACAGTGAAAGCAGGATAGAAATTTTAAATATATACAGATTGTCTGCTTAATTTCAAGGTGATATTGGTATGTCTAGGTGACGAGATATCGAGAATCGTTCACGTGTCGGCCCCAGAGCACCCCCAAGAAAAAAAAAATAATAATTTTGGCCTTGGGTCTAAAGAGCGAGGTTCCATCAGTTTTACACTTTGCGTCCTAACAACAATGTTGCGACCGTTTTATGTGTTTCCACACAAATGGAGCGGCCTAACACAATTCCAAATACTGAGGGCAGTTAGTACCTTAAACCGGCAGCTTGAAACAGTGTTGGAACCGCTGCTAACGTCTCTTTCACAGAAGCTATCTCATCGTACATTTGATTCCCAGTTTGGCTCGTTAAATGAACTTACTAGCAAAGAAAGAACTGATTTGGAGGCCCAGTTCCACTCCAAACTACACACGCTTTTCAACAATTCACCAGTTTCACCAGTTCCATTGAAAGTTGTGGACTACATTAACCCTCACATCACCAACTTACCCAATCTTGTGGAGACAGAGCTGGACCTCTCGCACAAACTAGTTAGATTTTACCGTTTGTCATCCCACAAGGAGTTGTACCAACTCATACTAGAAAAGCTTTTATACAAGGAATTCATCGAGATGAAAATCAAGTCAACCAAACCCGAAAACACCATGATTGATTTTTCAAACCCAGCCGAATGGTTCCCCGAAGCAAGAAAGATGAAACGGAAAATCATCATGCATGTTGGCCCTACAAATAGTGGCAAGACTTATAACTCGCTTCAGACATTGGCACGGGCCAAGTCCGGATATTATGCGGGACCCTTGCGGTTGTTAGCACGCGAGATCTACGAAAGGTACAATTCCGAAGGGGTCCATTGTAACCTCATTACTGGAGAAGAGGTTATCCCAACCATTGACAAATTTGGCAAGGTATGCGAGCTTTCATCAGGAACCATCGAAATGATCCCACTCCATAAGAAAATGGATGTTTGCGTCATTGACGAAATCCAAATGATTGCTGACGAGCATCGTGGGGCTGCATGGACAAATGCTGTATTGGGAGTTTTGGCCAAAGAAGTTCACTTGTGCGGAGAAGAGAGTGCGGTAGCGTTGATTAAGAAACTCTGTTCCACTACCGGGGATGAGTTAGTCGTTAAAAAGTATGAACGGCTAGGAAAACTTACGGTAGAAAAGAAGTCGCTCAACTCACTTAAACATATGCAAAAGGGTGATTGCATGATTGCATTTTCCAAGAGAAAGATTTTGGAGTTAAAGTGTCAGATTGAAAAGACCACCAAGCTCCGTGTCGGGATCATATATGGTGCATTGCCGCCTGAGATCCGAGCAAAAGAGGCCAACAGATTCAACTCGGGCCAATATGACGTTTTGGTTGCTTCGGACGCGGTTGGAATGGGTCTTAATCTCAAGATCAAGCGTATTATCTTCCATACCGTGAAGAAATTCAATGGTAGTGAGATGAAGCTACTTTCAACCTCGGCCACCAAGCAAATAGCTGGCAGGGCTGGGCGGTTCAGTCAAGATAAGGGAGAGCTGGAAGGGTTTGTTACGACGTTCAACTCACAAGACTTGAAGTTTATACGTAATCAAATGACAGCGCCGAGCAAGAGTTTGAAGCGGGCGTGTCTTTGGCCGACCGACATTGTCTGGAAACACTACATGGCAAAATTTGCCAAGGATACGCCATTGTTTGAAGTGCTCCGTCGCTTTGAAATAGAGACAGCATCATTGAAGATGAAGGATTATTTCATCAGTGAGATTGATTCCAGAAACGAAGTGTTGCGGCTCTTTTTGCGAGACGACTTGTACAAGAAGACATCAATCGAGGACCAATTAACCTTGAGCTTGGCTCCGATTAATATTATAACGGCTTCAGAATCCGTTGTGGATACTGCGTTTGGTTTTATCAAGAGTATTACTGATTGTACGACCAACAATGTGTTTGACTTTGAGTTCCTACACGGTGAGGTTATACAGCAAACAAGAAAACGGACGGCAAAGGAAAACGAAATTGTCGAGACGTTACAGTTATTGGAAGACAACCATAAACAAGTATTACTATTCTTGTGGTTGAGTCAGAGATGGCCAACAATATTTGTTGATAAGGAAAGTGCGATGGATATCAAGTCGTTATTGGAGAAACGGATCAGTGAAGAGTTGTTGAATTTGCGCCGTGCCAACCAGAGATAAATAGATTGTACATATAATAGAATGGCGACGGGCAAAAATACACAACAAGAGGCAGAAGCAGAATGGTTGGGTTGACACAATATTTTTGTGGATAGTTTTTCCGCGATCGTGGGGGTTGGGCCCCCCACTCACCAAAACCCAAAACTTTTCACATCAGCTTCTTTACCGATTCCAATGAAGCATACAGTTGTGGTTGTTGGTGGGCCAGCAGGGACCGGAAAAACGACAATTGCTGAGCTCTTGGCTGAGCATTACGGCTGTCCGTTTATAGAGGGCGACTTACTCCATCCCCAAGCCAATATCGACAAGATGTCACAAGGATTGCCGTTGACAGACGACGACCGGTGGGGTTGGTTGGAGCAGTTGAGCCGGGAGGCTGCTACAGCCAGTGTTGATGCACAGAACCAGTCGAATGTTGCCATTGTGTCGTGTTCGATGTTGAAGAAAGTGTACCGTGAATATATCAAAAAACATGCTCAGCGGGGTATTGCCGGCGAGATTGAGTTGCGGTTTGTGTTTTTGTACACCACGTTCGAGGAGTTGCTCAGACGCGTTTCGGACCGCCAGGGCCACTTCATGAAGTCCGACATGGTGAAGTCACAGTACGAAATCATGGAAATTCCCACGGGCTCCGAGTTGGTGGCCGCTAACGGCGAGGCGCTCGCGGTAGACACTACGGGAAAGACCCCACAGCAGATATATACGGAAATCCTTTGTGATTTGTCTTTAAATTAAGGTTTTTTTTGTTTTCTCTCTCCGATAACCACAGCCGCATTTGCCGTGGTGTACACCGCCAGGCGTTGTCGCACCGCCAGACGTTGCAGGCTCGCGCACACACACACAATTTTACTGATTTTGCTCAACCGCTTGATTAGCATGCTGCTGCCGTACCTCAATCCACAGTTTGACCGCAGAGTTGTGCTTATCACTGGAGGAAATAGCGGAGTAGGTTTCTACACCGTGCTCCAGCTCTATCTCCATGGCTACATTGTGTATATAGCTGCCCGCAGCAAGTCCCGCGTGTTAAAATCGATCAAGGAACTCAAACACAGTGCCACCGCCTTACGACTGCAGTACACGTCTCAAGAAGCAGAAACTCGCTTCGTGGGCGAACTCTACTTCTTGGAAATCGACTTGAGCAACCTCCTGCTGGTTTTGGCTGCAGTCCACACCTTCACCACCTTGGAACCACGCCTCAATATCCTTATCAACAACGCAGGAAGCATGGGCCTTCCCTACAAACTCACACAAGACAATTTCGAGATCCAACTCCAGACAAATTACGTATCGCCGTTTGTCCTCACCACTAAACTCCTTCCCCTATTGGAAAAGACTGCCGATACTTTTCCGAACCAAGGCCCTCCCAGAATCATCAACCTCAGCTCAGCTGGTCACTACTTTATGTTCCGCTACTTTGGCATGTCTGCCACATTCAATTATACACCAAACTTTATATTTACATGGCTCCGATACAGCCTTGCCAAACTAGCATGCATCCACTTTATCAAAATGCTCGCCCTCCGCAACCCCAAGGTACTATCCATCTCTGTACATCCGGGCTTTGTCATGAACACAAACTTGTTTGCATATTTGACGAGACTTCCTATCATAGGAATTGTATTTTGGTGCTGGTTCTCCATCTTCAATTGGTTAGTAGGCACATCTGCACTCGACGCAGCAGATGCCACCGTACGATGCTGCATAGACCCTTCGCTTACCTTGGAATCTGATAATGGCAAGTACTTCTCCCACGGAACAGAGGTAGAACCTTCTAAGATTGCCCGAAACATGGACTACGCGGCCAGAACTTGGATCTGGACTATCCACCAGTTGAGCGAACGCGGTATCACCATCCCCAATTAAGCTTCTGGCTTCATTTCTTCAAGCTTTCGCCTCAAGTTCTGCACAGTCTGACTTTTGCTATCGGGCTCCAAGAGTGAAAGGACTTGTTTCAAACGATACACTTCATACGGGTCGTTGTCCCCACCTTTTGGTTCATCGTCATACACAACATAGTCGTCACTCAGATCACTGTGATAATCACTATCCTCATTATATTTACTGAATTGGTCTTCTTTGACTCCCTCACCAAATCCTTCCTTTTCACAAAGATAGCTTACAAAGTCCAGAAACTCACCTTGGCCCAAATGTCCGTTCAATTTCTCAAGAAACTCATCTGTAGAAATATGCTCGTCGTCCTCAACTTCTTCGTCAATCTGAGGATCGATTCCTTTGGCAAATGCACTGTTCATTTCTTGTGCGAGTTGTTCGAACATCTGTTCCAATTCTTGAGGATCACTTGAATTGTCTGTTTTGTGAGGAACGGGTGCATGCAATTGGTTCTTTGAGATTAAAATATCCTGCAACTTTTCCTTGTTGGTAATTATCGGTATGGAACCATTAACTTGACCATCCCAGTTTAGTATTCCTTTTTGAATCATTACCTTGATGCCACAAACAATAGTCAATGCATCTGCTGCAGATACAAGAAGACTCGGTACGGAAATGGTGACTTGTTCCCATTCGCGATCAGAAATACTATCAACTACTTTGTTGTTCATTTCAAGCACGGCTCTTCCAGCAACCCAAGGCTCCTTGATGAGCAAGCTGGCGACGTTTTGCGGAAGTTTCAAGGGAATATCAGCAATCTTTGCTAAATTGTACTCGTTCCATCCGTCAATTGCTTTCAAGTATGACTCGATATCTATGGGTTTCGTGTAGTCGCGTGTGATGATTTGCGATATTGCCTTTGACAAAGGCAATGTGTGTTTTACGTCAGGATTCTCGTTAGTGATCACAGCACGGCCTCTTGTGATCCACACCCGGTTTTCAAGATTGGTTCCGTTTACACCAAGTTGCCAAACGAGCACGGGTGTTATCTCACGATTGGTGCTGTGCCATAGATGTGCATGACCTTCATTGTACTTGGTAAATTCAATGATAAGACGATAAAAGACATCCTGATCTTCATCGTGGTCTCCTTGTAATTGGCCATATACATAATCTATGGAGTTGTGTTGGTCAATACTAAAGGTAGGTTTAGAGTGGCTCCACGGGTAAAGGGTTAAGAACGGCTCGTACCATTCCTCCACTTTTTTCAAGAGTTCTGTTGGATCCTGTCCAATAAGAACAAATGATGCAAGTACACTATCTCCAATAAGAAGATACGATTCTTCCTGTGACGTACACCATAGATACGTCAGCATTGGATCTAAAGATAATTCAAGATGAGAGTTTGTAATCTTATTTTTGTTTTGGTATTATATAATACATTACATAATCTTTTCTTATAAAGCTTTCCGTATGTTTAGTTATACACCTAAATCAAATTATAACTTGGAGGAGTCGGTGATTCTTTCAATAACAATGGACGAGGCTCCACCACCACCGTTACAAACACCAGCACAACCGTACTTACCGCCTTCCTGGGACAAGACCGATAACAAAGTGATGACGATTCTTGCACCAGAACAACCCAATGGGTGGCCCATAGCAACGGCACCACCGTAGACGTTCAACTTGTCAGCTGGAAGGTTACAGAGTTGAGTATTGGCTAAACCAACAACGGAGAAGGCTTCGTTCAATTCAAAGAAATCAATTTGGTTTTGGGACAACTTAGCGTGCTTCAAAGCCTTTGGAATGGCCAAAGATGGAGCAATTGTAAAGTCGATAGGAGCTCTAGCGGCTTCTCCCCATCCACAGATCTTGGCCAATGGCTTCAAGCCCAATTCCTTCAACTTGGCTTCGGAAACCAAAATGACAGCTGCGCCACCGTCGTTCAATGCGGAGGCATTTGGAGCGGTAACGGTACCATTTTCCTTTTGGAAGACGGTTCTGGCAGATCTGAGCTTGGCCTCGTTAAAGTTGCCAATTTCTTCGTCGACAGAAACAACGACATCTGGCTTACCTCTGAAACCCTTGACGGTGATAGGGGCGATTTCCAGGGCAAACTTGTTTGCAGCAACGGCAGCCGCAGCCTTCTTGTATGAAGCAATAGCAAAGTTGTCTTGTTCTTCTCTGGAGATGTTGTGATCCTTGGCGCACTTCTCGGCGGCAACACCCATCAACTTTTGTTCGTAGACATCCAACAAACCATCCTTTTGGATACCGTCAATCATAGTTGCATCACCGTATCTGGCACCACCTCTGGCCAGAGGTAAGTAGTAAGGGGTATTGGACATCGATTCAGCACCACCAGCAACGACAATATCGGCGGATCCAGTCAAGATCGTTTGGGTAGCCAAGATGATGGCCTTCATACCCGAGGCACACACCTTGTTCACGGTGGTGGCAACTATGGCCTCTGACAAACCAGCCTTCAAAGCAACTTGTCTGGCTGGGGCCTGACCAACACCTGCCTGCAAAACGCCACCGAATAAGATTTCTTCCACATCCTCGGGTTTGATTTGAGGAACTTTCGCAAGTGCAGCCTTGACAGCATGTGCACCCAAGTCGGAATAAGTCAAGGAAGACAAGCCACCTTGGAAAGAACCAATAGGGGTACGGGCAGTTGAAACGATATAAACTGGAGCAGACATCTCAATGAATGAAGAGAAGAAAAGAAAGAAAGAAAGAAAGAAAGAAGGTACAAATAAAACTTGCTGCATTTCACGCGCTAAACGACCAAGCGAGCGATACGACGACGGCCCTGGTTGTACACAGGGGCAACAAAAATGCGCGCCTTTAGAAGAAAAAAGAAAATGCAAGAAGGGACCCGATTCCGATCTCTAGTAAAATCTCCATTCGTCCATACCACTGAGGATGTTTAGGATAGGAATAAGAAGAAATACAGCTGTACCGTTGAGGTTGATACACACATCAACACCACGATTATTGTTTAAGGTACTGGGTCTGGCACCGGGCCCGGACCTAGATAAGGCAGTGGAACAGCACCCAATCCTTAGACGTATTCCCCATTTCCTTCGTCCATTTACCAGTAACTTTATCAATGCACCGCTCTCGCACGTCACGGCGTTTCTTATACTACATGAGCTCACTGCCATCGTGCCGCTTGTGGGTTTCTGGTACATTTTCCACAAGTACCACTGGATGATACCGATGGACCTACCTACATGGGCCATTGAACGGGGAACCAAAATCATCGACTCAAGCTTGAAACTGTTTGATTTTGATACTTATTCGGTAGCAGAAAAGTTTGCCATCATCACTGAGGGCGCATATGCTTTTGTTGTCGTCAAATTCTTGTTACCCGTGAGAATTCTTTTGAGTCTTTCCCTCATGCCATCGTTTGCCAAATGGTTCATCATTCCATTCACCAAAATGTTTAAAAGAAAACCCATTTCTACTCCACAGAATCAACCAGGCCACGCTGACATCAAGAAAAAGATCGATAAACCACGCCTCTAATCTACACATAAGTCTTCTTTTTTTTTTCTAGGCTCATCATTCATGACTATCTATGACATATATCGTTCATAATGCATCATCAGAACTGAAATTCTATTCAAGCGTAACCTGCAACTGTTCTTTGTTCCATGGAACAAACTCCAGTAAGTTGTTAATGTGTTGAGATAAACGTAATCTCGTAAAAGCAAATGCAGGTACCAACTTGTCCCGTAACTCCACTGGAACCACTGAAAGCTCCCGATCATCAAAATCAAACAACTCAGGAATCTGTCTCATATCAGGCTGGTTGGCATAGATCTGGTAGTTGGCGTTGTTGGAATGCGAGGATGTTCGTGAGGACTGGGACGACGAATGGAATTCCTGGCTAAATATCTTACGATAGTTTGGCAATTGCAAGGACTCGTTTCTCAACTCGTCAAAGTATGGATCAACCATGGCCTCAATACACGAGATACGATCAACAGGCGAGTACTGCAATACCCGGATCAAAAAGTTGATACAGTCTGATGTCATCTTTTTGAAAATACGTTGCAATGGAACAGGCTTGATTTGAGGGAACTTGTGTTCCATGTAGTTTGGATTCATGTTCTTGATTTGGTCCTTGGATGGAGTACCCAAGATCTTAATAATTTCAACCAATTGATCGATTCCTGATTCACCGGGGAAGAGTGGTTGGCCCAAGATAAGTTCGGCCATCACACAGCCGGCAGACCACACGTCAATTTTGGTTGTGTAGTTGGTGGCACCAAAGATCAATTCTGGAGCCCGGTAATATCTTGAGCAAATGTATGAGACATTTGGTTCGGCTGGATTGAGAATCTTGGCTGAACCAAAGTCACAGAGTTTCAATTCCCCAGTTTCAGGATTGATGAGCAAGTTCTGTGGCTTGATGTCTCTGTGACAGATGCCCTGAGAATGGATGTAATTCAAAGCTCTAAACATCTGGTAGGTATAAAGTTTGACCTCTAATGGAGGCATTGACACTCTTTTCGATACGTAGTAGTGGCTGGCCTTGTAAAGGGTTTCCGGTACAAACTCTAAGATCAAATTGAGGTAGAGTTCGTTCTTGTCGGTGTTGGTGTAAAAGTAGTACTTGAGGTCGGCAATGTTGCGGTGGTGGACCAATTTCATAATCTGCAACTCTCTGTTCTTGAATCTTTTATCTTGTAACACCCTTTTCATGGCAGCTATTTCGTTGGTTGGCAAGATCTGGGTCTGGAAAACGACTCCAAACGATCCATGGCCCACCATTTGTGACTGTGTGTACTGGATTTGTTGGACCTGGCCAGTGTGGCCGTTGTTAACGTTTTCTGTTACAACCTCTATTTTAGACATGTTAGTAAGGGTTTAATTACTAAATTGATCCCATAGTCCCTATACTGGGGAATGTTGATGTTTTTTCCAGTCCAGGTCCCGTGGTGGAAGGTGAGAAGTTTACACAAAAGCAACGCATGACCTTGGCCACTACCCCACTTTTAGTCCTGTGGACACGCCTCCACTATCACTTGTGATTGTGTGTTTTTTTTTAGCGGCGATCAGTGGTCGAAACTAAAGAAAAACCGGGGCGGCCGGATTGAGATGCGGTTCTATCCGCACATCGTTTCTTCAACTCATCAGAAACCATATTGTCATAGTTTCACATTTAGTTTGTGTAAACCACACCACTTTTTCTCACTGCGGTGGGGACTGGATTGCAAAAAAAATTTCAAAAAAAAAAAAGATACATACCGATTTGATGGCTGTTTCTACGCTTAAGCGCAATACCCAAGAGCCGTTGCTTCATTGATTTGGTTTGTTTTCTCTCTGTAGTCATGATACTCTTTGTTTGGTCGTAACTGTTACTTCTGACGAGTGGATGCATATCATCTTTGCGTGGATGGACGGCTGGGACTGGTACATGTTGTAGATCTACTGACCCGTGCCGTGGTGCTGGATCGTGATAACGTTGAGCCATGGCTGTACCAATCAGGTACTGCTGATGCTGAGGAAAAAGATGGAGATCATGGATATCCAGATTCGTTTGTTTGAGTGATCGTGAAAGCTTGAGTCCTTCTGTAGGCCCGTGTTTTCTCAAGTATCTCATCTCACGCTTTTCGTCACAGATTATTTGCTGTGTCTGTTTGCGGAGACCCTTGAGCTCACGATGGACTACTTTCTGGGCCTTCTTTAGCTCCTTGTCGTCCCATGGATTGGAAAACACCAAATCATCAAATGCTATATTCATATCATCGATCTGTTTCCGAGTCGCAGTAGCCTTTTTCTTCTTCTTGGCTGCCTTAGCCTTCTTGTTGGCTTCACTGTATATCGGCTTGCCACTGATAAGGTCCTTCAACTGCGGAGTAGAAACGTCTCCGTTATGGATGTATCGGGGCACGTACTTGTGAATATCGTACTTGTCCTCAAGCAAATCGTAGTCCAAACAACGAATGTACTCCAGTGCGGCTGGGGACACTGAGCCTGACAGAGTTACGGGTGTCTCTTCCTTGAAGCTTCTTAAAAACATATGGATAGCAGTTAGAAAGAGTGAATAATTGTGTAGCCTTGATGAACTACGTTTTTACAAAGGTACACTAAAATGTTTCGAGCCTGGATCCTCATTGGCAACACATGTGAGGATTCTTTACTCCACTTTTAGGTTTCAATTCTATTGACTCCGCAGCGGACCGTGTTTTTTTTTTTTCGCCCGCATGTGGAATTTTTAGGGGTCTAAAATATTTTTCATTCTCCACCTACCCCACAGATATGCAGCATCTCTTCATTTGGAAATTCTCGGTCTCAGAAACCCTGATTTACACTACAACATGCAAAAATTCCTAATGTTCTGCTCTTTGGGATGAGGGAACCAAAGCTTATTTCTTATTCTGTAAGAGCACTCAATCTATCTACTAACTCAGCCAGAGTCACTCTATTTGCTGTTTCATACACCATCATCTGCAGAAATATCTTGCACATCGCATTGCTGGCACGTGGAATTAGTTGAGAGAGTGGTTTGGCGTCGTGCATGGTTGTAAAGTCAAACCGCTTAAAATAGTACTCGTCATTATCCATTTCTGGCCAGTATAAAGGATCAGCAGCGTTTGGGGGCTCAATAAATGGTGTTCCAAACGTTTGGAAAATCGTGTTTAGCAATGCCAAGTCGTTAAGACCGGCGTCTCCGTCGAGATCCCGCGCCAAGACGGACTTCAAGTCCTTCAGAAATAGCACGGTCATCACAATCCCCATCGACCAAATATCGATTTCAGGTCCATAATTGGTCACTCCCAAACACAAGTGCGGTGGCTTATACATGCCACTGCAAATATCGGTATACTTGGTGGGCGCAGGCTCGTCTAGACACACGTCTTTGTGATAACTGATGCCAAAGTCACCTAAAACAGGGTACGCAATCATACGTCCATCGGCCCGCGCGGCGAAAAAGATGTTTGCTGGTTTGACATCGCGATGGATCACACCCTGTGCGTGGATGTACGCTAAAGCAGACGCAAGCTGACGACAAAAGATTACCGCATCGCCCAGTGCCAACTCGTTGCGCACCACGGTTGTGTGGATGCACGGCACGTCGGGGGGACTGGGGCCCGGTGGCGCCAAGTTGAACTGCGTGCGTTTGCGGCTATGTTTGCTCAATAGCAACAGTTCCAATGTGTACTCGTAGTAGGGTGTTACCACAATTATGTCGTCAAGATGGTGGTGCTGGGCGATTAGCGGCAATACCAGAATGTGTTCAAGCATCCCAAGAAGCTTGATCTCGTGTCGCACATCGTGTGGCTTTAAGCGTATATCTTCATCAACAACTTTCAAACACACCTGTGTGTTTTTCTCTATATCGGTGGCAACATAGACATCGCTGTATGGCCCACTGTATATGCTCGTGCGCTCAACGTAACGATCCATAACACTAAGTGCCTTTTTTCCAATCGTCATGTGGTAGTTTTTTTTTTGTGAGGAGAGTCGCGATTTCCTGCACTACTTCTGCCGCTTCCTGATCATGCTGGCATCTTCACCGCCGTGGCGCTTGAAGCCCTGCTGGATTGAAGAGTTCGAGACGATATCGTTATCGTCAGAGTAGATTCTTCTTCTGGGATACTTTAAATTGAGCCCATCGAATGCATTTTCCTGAACTTTGGGCAATTCTAAAAAGTACTGATGAAAAAGTGCATCGTCGGCCGTAAGCCGCGTCTGGGGATCGTACTCGAGCAACCCTTTAAGTAATGCAAGACACTGCTTGTTAGTTCCGCCGATACCTTTATACCAATTGACCAAGTTGGGAGTATAAAAGTTGGTGATTTGTTGTTGGAACGATATGAATTCCGGGTACTTGTTGAGAGACGGCCATACCTTCAAGCTCGGAGTACCCAAAATCTCGATAATCTTTTGGAACTGGTTTTTCTGGAACGGAACCGACTTTTTGTTATTCATATCCAACTTGGCTTCCTCGCCCTTGAATATCGGCCGAAGCGAAAGAAGCTCGGCCAAAATACATCCAACAGCCCACAAATCAATTGCCAGTGAATAGTGTCTCGCACCAAGAAGAAGCTCCGGGGCACGATACCAGATCGTGACCACAACTTTATCTCCCGTGTACAAGCTCTGGAGTGGATTGTTGAACTTTCTCGCCAATCCAAGATCACCGATCTTGACCACACCATTCAGCAGTACCATAATGTTGGCTGGTTTCAAGTCTCGATGAAAGATCCAGTTCTGGTGAAGAAATGAAACTCCATTGAGAATCTGCCAGATCAACGACTTGACCGTTTGCGGTGGAATCGGCTTGACTTCTGGATGCGAATGGTAGTGAATTATCTGTAACAAATCGTGCTCGCAGAACTCAAATATCATGTAGATACTTTTGTTTTCTAGTATAATGTCCACGAGCTTGGTGATATTCTTATTGTTGAGCTCGCGACAGAGCGACATCTCACGAATGGCACTCTGTGAAATACCGGTGTAATGCACCACTTCCTGGCCGTTGATATCATGGTTGTGGTGTTGCTTGCTGCTGCTGTGATTGTCACTCTTGAACTTCTTGATGGCAAACAACTGCACCTCTTCGCCGTCGTTCGCCGACTTCAGGTGCCGGGGATGGATATTCATCTCGTTCCGTATGCTTCCCCCATCTTCTTTCTCCTTGGTATCCTTGGGAGTCTTCAATTTTGCCTGATACACTTTTCCATATGTCCCTGCAGCAATGTAGCCCAATATATGGTACGTTGATAAGACAGATTCTCGTGTTAAGTCTTTGCGGTGTTTAAACGGACCAATGGTAAGTATCGAATTCAGTGCCATCAACGCAGGCTGTGGGATTACCGGCATCGTGTTATTTCCCAGTGTCTGTGAACCTTGAAGCAGTGACATTCCCCCGCCAGAATTGTTCATATGAAAGAGAGATCAAAAAGATCTTGAGAGATGGAAAAATTACATTAATCAAAAATATCCTGTATACTAATCAAAGGTCAATCCTTCCAACTCCAACAACGACTCGTTGTGGGGCGGTGGAAGCGACTGTTCCTCTGTAATTTCCTTGCCAAAACCGTATTTGTACAAACTGACCAAATTATTGGCAGTTTCGTGTTCGTTAATTAAATTGTTCGTGATACTTTCTTGTTCTTCGAGAACATCCCGCTGCACGCGGACCCTGATGGCATCATGGTCAATCTCAACGTCGTCAGTGCCAAACCGGTTGACAAAGTAAAAACGTCCGCCTATATTGTGATCAATCACCACCAGTCCTCGCTCAACACACTTTTCTATCTCTTCTATAGCTATGCTAATAGACCAGTTAAATTTGTTGGCAATTTCTGTCACAGTCTCGCCTCGGAAGTAGTGGTACTCTTCCTTAAAAAAAGTGTTAGCATTGAGATTACCTGAGACAAACTCCATCTTAATCTGATTGTATGTAAATGCTGTTTCTTGTTCCGTCAAAAATGAAACAATGGCCCGCTCATAGTTGTGGTCTGTGGTACGTGGCATAAGAACCACGAGCCCTGATTTATACTTTTCAAGCTTAATGGGAAGACCAAGCTCGTCAAATAGATAAATGCACTTGCTGAAATCCTGGGGAGAAATAATTTCAGTTCCAAACCCCAGCGATTGCACCAAAAATCGGTTGTAGTTGGCAAATAAGTCTTGCGTCGTTATTATGGAGGTGGTTTTCGTTAATTCGTAGTTGGTGAGATACTCACTCATGTGTCGGGCCAATTCTTGATGATAAAGCGCGGATGACTTTTTGATTTGAAGTGGAGGGACTATATTCTCGGTCTTTCCATTGTCAACAAATCCTTTTATTGAGGTCGATAACTTTATCAAGTCCTGGAACTTGAACATCAACTGCTCCAAATCTTCGAGCGACGACGACAAGATGATTTCGTTATGTTTGCGCTGCTGTTCACCAATTTGTTCCAAGCCATGAATCCCACTATGACCCTTGCTTGTAACTGTGGGAGTGTTAGAAGTCTCCACTTTGGCTCCGTTCTGGTTTATTGCTCCCTTGCTCTTGAGATTGTCCCATTTAAGTTCGTCCAAAACTTCCAATAAGTGTTCTTGAAACTTCTGCTCCCCACCTTTGCGAAAGCTGAGCTTGACATAGGGTACACCTGAAGTATACGACTCGGTGCTGTATTCGAGCTTGAATTGGAGATGTGATACGTTCTCGTTCGACAGGACTTGTAACCTCTTTTTCAAATCCGATGAAATGGTCCTCAATTCTGTGCCACAAAGTTCACAGTACTTTAAGGAAGGATGGTTAATAAACGTACATGTAGGGCATTGATCAGCTGATTCTGGGGTTGACTCGAGATTCGATGTCTCAGACAGCAATTGGTTCTTGTCATCTTCAATGGCACGAACCAACTGATCACGGCCGGGTTGTATTCCACACGACGTGCATTTGGGAATCTCGGACGACAGATCAAACGTGGAACTTATTTCATTATTGTAAAAGCAAATACGACACACCCAAGTGACTGTTTTTGCTGATGGAGTTATTGGTTTCTGATCTGACTTGAGGAAAAGCTTGACTTTGGGAGACGAACGGAAGAATCCCTCAACAAATTCAAATCGGGACACTTCTCTCAAATCCAATGCTAGTGAATTTTCCTTTTTTGCATTATCAAAGTATATAAGACGCTGGTTGGTCAAGTATATCCGGCCATGCTGGCGCTCAAGCATCTTCAGTTTGCCTTGGTACAACCCGATATCATCACGGATATATACATTGTGTTCGCTTTCTTGTAGTATGGGCCGATTACTGCGGTTGATCTGAATCGGCTTCCATACATTCAAGAAACTCATTGGCCCCGTTTCGGCTAGCTGTGTAAGGATACGAGGAGCTGGCGTCGGGTGAGTGTGATTCACCAAAAATGGGTTCCTGGACCTTTGTTTTTTCTGGTGGATTTCGATGTTACCTGCATAAACCCCTTCGGCTATTTGTGGTTGGTTTTATTAACCACAGAAACCATCCCCATCTTCATCACACAACCAAACAGCTACCCCCAATCTCTAGATTATTTATAATTATTTCCCCATACTTTTATTGTCAGTTTGATTTCTTTTTCATCAACATTATCAATTTTTTTTCCCTTCCACAGTAGATCTGTTTGACCATGACGTTTTTGTTCAAGAGAAATCCTAAAACTCCTCAAGAATTGATTAAAGCGTTGAACGAACAGGTGGTTAAATTAGACTACCAGGGCGACCACAACAAAAGATACCAGGATGAGTGTTCCCGGTACCTCAAACAAATCAAGATTATTTTGCATGGCGACGACGAAAATGAACCGCAGCCGGATCAGATCAGTTTATTAGCCCAGGAGATTTATGCCACTGATTGCTTATACTTACTCATTAATAATCTTGTCAAACTCGATTTCCATTCACGAAAAGATGTCTTGATCTTGTTTCTGACGTTGTTGCGGCGACAGATTGGTAATAAGTCCCCGACGGTCGATTACCTCATCAATACAAAGCCCGAGATCTTGGTCATGTTGATCAAAGGACCTGAATCAACAGAAATTGGCTTGGTCTCGGGCCAAATTTTACGTGACTGTATCAAGTTTGAAGTCATCAATCGCTTTGTCATAGATAGTCCCTTGTTCTGGAACTATTTCTCCTACGTCCAAATCCCAGTATTTGAAATTGCCACCGATGCATTCACTACTTTGCATGACTTGTTAACCGTCCATAAACGACCTGTGTCCGAATTCTTGGCCCTGAACTATGAGTTTTTTACTCCTCAGATCAATAAGTTGATCCAGTCCAAAAACTATGTTACGAAACGCCAAAGTGTCCGTCTCTTGTCCGATTTGGTATTACAAAGACAAAACCAAACATTCTTGAATAAGTACTTTGACGACACTAACAACCTTAAACTAATCATGATGTTGCTTAGTGACAAACTGAAAAATCTCCAGATCGAAGGGTTCCATATCTTTAAGTTCTTTGTTGCCAAACCTAAAAAGTCCCAGAAAGTACTAGATATTCTCACTAAGAACAAACACAACTTTGTTCAATTTTTCAACGATTTTGATATTCAAGCATTTAACGATCCAAACTTGGTTGACGAGAGAGATTACATCTTGGGTCAGATCCAACAGTTGCCCGATATAGAGAGGGTTTAGAGAGCTAGCATTTTTTTTTTCGATGTTTCTTTGTATATTAAGCAAATAGTTTAAAGAGTATATTCTATTGAGCAATCCTTGACCAGTTCTTGTAGCTTTCTTCACCATATTGGATTTTCTTGATCCATTCGGCAACTTGGCTGGTCAATTCACCACTCGATCCCAACGAGGTTGGTACAGCAATATCCTTGCCCTTCCATCCAATTCTTTCAATTGGAGAAACAACAGCAGCAGTACCAGCACCAAAAGCTTCTACTAATTCACCCTTGGCTGCCCTTTCTGCCACTTCCCCGATAGTGAACTTACGTTCCGAAATAGTCCATTTTGAAGCAGGCAATCTGGTTCTTGCTAATTCCAAAACTGAGTCTCTGGTAACACCTTCCAATATAGTACCATCTAATGGGGCAGTAACCAATTCATTGGTACCGTCGGAATTCTTGAAAACAAAAAAAACGTTCATGGTACCAACTTCAGTAATGTAACCTTCTTCACCAAATAACCACAAGTTTTGTTGGTAACCTCTAGAAGCAGCTTCCAATTGGGGCTTAACACATGGGGCATAGTTTGCACCCAACTTTCTGTTACCAACACCGCCTGGCCATGCTCTGACGGCGTATTCAGTAGCTTCCAAGGAAACTGGCTTGAAACCAGACGAGTAGTAAGGACCAACTGGGGACAAAATAACATACAACAAAGCCTTATCTGGAGTGCCCACACCCAAACCCTCCGTGGTAGCAATTAAGGTAGGTCTAATGTACAAGGAGTAGCCTGCACCTTCAGGTACAAACGATTGGTCCTCCAAAATTAATTTATCTATCAATTTCTGCAATTCTTCGCCATCAAATGTGGGCAATGCAATTCTTTCAGCAGACAAGTTCATTCTAGTCATATTCTTGTCACCTCTAAAAGTTCTTATTTGGTTGTTGGAATCGCGATAAGCCTTCATACCTTCAAACAACTCAAAGGCATAATGGAAAACGATGGTAGATGGATCAAGTTCTAATTTGTGATAAGGACTGATGGTAGGAGTACCCCAACCTGATTTTGAATTCCACTCGATCTCCAACATGTGGTCAGTGAAAGTCTTGCCAAACACCAATTGGTCCTTGGGAAGCTTAGGAATCGGATTCGTAGTCTTGGTAATCACCAACTTGCTTGAATCAAGAGATGCCAACTGAGATGTGAATCTCAACTGAGAACAAAACGGAGTCCTTGCTCCTGGCGTTGCCAATAATCTTCTAAACATCTTGGTATTATTGTAATAAGAAAGCACCTGGATGAATCACAAAAAGTTTTATTATTCTTTTTTTCACGCGATACCGGAATCTCGGAATCCCTGGACCGGCGCCTCAGTGGTTCATCCCAGATAGTACACCACCAAGTTTTCTATAACTACGCCCAGTAAAATGACCCTTCCGTCACTGGCAATGTCTACCACTTTGATTTTGCCTGGCGTTGGTTCAGGTACCTCAAACGGATTAGTCCATATCATGACGCCTGGATCGACATGAATTCCATTGATTTTCTTAATTCGGAGTACAGTTTCGGTATCTTCATGTGGCCCGTCGGTATTTGCCAGACACATTCCGTTTGAACCAAAGTCGTCAGGCCGAATCGAATGAATAAATTCAGAAGTAATGACTGTGTTGGTGGTGTCGATGCTTCCAGGAACAAGCTTTTCAAATATAACACGGGCTGCAATTAGTTGAGGCATCCATAAATCATGCTCAAGCATTATATTCAGTTCTGGTAATTCAACGCCTGGCTTGATTGCAAGAAGAGATAACTCAACTTCATTTATCATTCTGATATCACCAAGAAATGCTTCGTATAACTCCGAAGTACTTTGTCTACGACACTGTAAATGCAGACCCAGGCCACTAAACAATGTAAACTTTTCGTAGAACGATTTCGTCAACTCGATTGCGGACTGGTTCACATCAGTGGGTCTGATAAGACTGTTTCTGAACACATAGTCCACATCAAACAATCTATCCATCATATAATAACCTGAGCTCATAAATTGTCTTGATGCATTTGTCAGTCGTTTTGCAAGTGGATTCAGTTCACATACATCGAAACGCCTTCCATGTGGATCCTTACGGTCAAACCAAGCAGCTTCTGCTTCTGGTAACTCTACTTGATATGGCTCAACCACAGTGATGTTGCGGAAGTAGCTACTGACATCTTCTGAATTGCTCAAATGTTTTCTCTTCTCCTCGTGAGATTCAAGCATGTCTAAAAATGACTGATAAAATGGTTTTTGAAAATTAATGAGTTCATCTTCCATCAATTGTTTCCTGTTCACTGGATTAAGTTTCTTATGGTACCAAAGTGGGTGTGCCTCGGTTGAGAATACCCAATTCTTGTTTGTCATTAAAGAACTATGAAGAAATGACTCGTCTTTGGTATCGAAAAGCAAGTATAAGTACTTGAGAGTTTCTCCCATGACAAATGTTTCCATTCGATTTTGCATTTGGCCAGTTCTCAAATCTTGGATACCACTGAACCCACACGTAGCTCTAAACTTGTTTTCAAAAAGGTGCAATACTCTCTCTCCGATATTTAAATACATTGGATCCTTAGTGGCGCGGTAAAGGTAATATGTTGACTCGATAAATTCGGGCCTTAAGGGGTACCATTCAAGATTCAAGGCTTCTTTTAAGGTTTTACGCTTAGCTGGAATTCTAGAATAATTCCATCTCTCTGGTATCAGCTCAAATGTATTCCAGAGCTTCAAGTACACCGTGTGAGTTTTGATTGCATCCGATACTTGACCCGTGAGAACCTGGAGTCCCGACCAGAACGCACCCAACAGATCCATCCATTCATTCATGACTTCACCATCGTAAGATCCAATGTTTCTGAATATTACCGAATCTCCAAGCCCTTCCGCCAGGTGCGCTATTAATGCCTTGTATGACGTGACAAAGACATTCCACATATACTTGTCGTTAAAAATAATAGATGCTTTTGCTGAATATTCGTAAAATGAGTCGATGGATGCACCAATACCAGTAATAGCATCCTTCCACATATTTTGGTACGGATCAATTGTCATAGGCAAGAGGTTGAGAACCAGTTTGGAATACCAGAGTTTCCAATAGGATAATTGAGTGTAGTATTCAAACTGGGGATCTCCAGTAAGTTTGGAGAGTAGACTAAACTCTAGTACTGGTGTTGTGACACCAGCAGTGCATGCATCCTTCTGGAACCGTTTCGGTACTGATTTGAGTCCCTTGGCAAGATTAATTCGAGGGAACGGGATATGGGACTCTGTCTTATAAGACGGTATTAGTTTGATCCCCAATTCATATGCCATATTCAAAAGAAACCCATCGTAGGTTTCTGATACTGCTCGAAATTCGTTGTACCTGGTAGGAACGAATTTGTTATTAGTGACATCTGAAAGTAGTAAGTGGGCCGATAATAAGCCTCCCAAGGATCGAATTGTCACCTCAAATACCTGAACGATGGTATCTTGTTCAAATATTGTATCCTTATTTGCCTTCAAGAACCCCAACATAAGCGACAATTGTTCCCATTCTTCCATGATGATCAATGTGTCGAGGTTATCCAACACGGTCAGCGAGATGTTTCCCATGGCATCGTTGCGGATCATATCGTCAATATTAATAAAGTCTGGTCCGTATGGCTCACAGGTGATTGGTCTGACTTCATCTGCTGGGAAGCCGTGATCCATATAAGACAGCCATGCATGACGAAAGAGATCTTTCGTTCGTGCTTTTAAGTGGCGAGTATGGTTGGGAGTAAAAGACGATTCGAAATCAATGCATTGTACTGGTAATGCTAGTAGCAAGTATAGATATAGCTTCATTTCCTGCCCAGCTTGGAATTCGGTGATCTGTACTCACCAGTGTGTGGTCGCGGTTGCAACAGAAAAACTTTAGAGAAAAAGAGGCTCGCGATTATTAATGGTTTTTCTATTTTACTTGCCAAAGATTCTATTTACTTGGGTGACAACTCTGCCTGTTCCAAACCATAAGGTAATAATAATGAGGAACAAGTTGACCACAATGATCAACAATCCACTCAACATGAAACGAGGCGCAAAAATCTTCCAAACCATCAAATGTCTTCTAAAATGGGCTGCGAAAATCAAACTCGATAATCCTGTAATCACTTGGTACGAAATAAATGTAGTAACATTGGTGACCACTTGTGACAAGACTGTTATCGGCTTGTTTGATGGAACGATTTTCCAAAGCGTGATCAATGGCAACGAGAGACACACAATAAAGAATGATCCAAACGTGTTCAAGACAATATTCAAGTGAGTGAATGGGAAAGTGATGGTTTCCGTAGTCATAAACCCAGTATCCCATTGAATTGACGGTATTGTTGCTTGGTGACCGGTGCTGAAGAAATGCTGGTATCCTAACAAGCTGAATATGGTAGGTGCAATCAAATTTCTGCGCAATTCAAGAATCTCAAACAACTCCAACACCGAAAGGATCTGCACAATCAACATATTCAAGGAAATTGCTGCAAACGGCTTGCTCACAAGAAGTATACCCACGGTGAAGTTAAGCACAAGCAAAAAATATGAAGAACCATACACATTGTTATAGCCCAATATGGTTGCAGTCTTTTGTGGCTTGGGATCATCTTCCTCTTCTGGAGTAGTCTCCTTGATGTCAAGTTTAACACAAAGCGGACCCCGTGACCAGCTAAAGTTAGCAAGAACCAATGCAATAAAGAGCACAATTCGAGCTATGGCTAGCTTAAATGATTTTAATAACTCAACGCTTATCATGAGGGTTGTTGTGGAAAAGTACTCGCTGTTCTGAACGTATTCAAACGTCCAGTAAGTGGCATTCATAAACATCAAAAACTTGAGTCCGGTACCGATCCATAAAGGAGCTGCTGAATGGTATGAGTCCGTAAGCTTGTAGAAAGATATGATGACGGTAGGTAAAAAGTAGGAGCACAAGTGCAACACCAACATAGACCACCAAGTAGTATGGAATGTTGGAACACAGTATGGACGTTGTTCTTCGCGACACAAGTTAATCATCGAAACTACCCTGGAAAGCACAGTAAACGTAACTGCATGCAGAATTCCCAATATCTTCTGGGCTCGTGTGATCTTGCTATTGATGACACTGCTATAGATACAGCAAACCCCAAAGGTAGCGAGAAAGAACAGGATCATCTTGTCCTCCCAAACAACGAAGGAGTTGGATGCAAAAATCAAGCAGTGTGCAACAACAAACACCAACCCCATAAAGGACCAACTGTTGAAATTATACACAAAAAAGTCCTGTAATTGGTGCCAGAGCCAGTTAAGACTGAATCGGTCCATTATCGGAGCCCAAAATCCAATGATTATGCCTATAGCTGAACCGATCGAAAGACACGTTTTTAAGTTAAAGTCTTGTGGCCGTAAAACCACATACACCAGAAACCCAAGAACTAATCCGAGGAGTGACATCGCAATAACCGAGCCAATAAACTCAGACGACATAGTCAGAACTCTAACTGATGGAATGGATCTGGCGTAGGTGATGATAAAGGTTAAACTCAACAAAAGAATGGCAATTCCAATTCTAATCAACCGTAAGTCAAATTGCGCCCAAAGCCTTTTGCATTCCTCAAGGGATTGTGCTTGAAAATGCCTAGCTTCTTCAATCAATGCACCTTGTGATTGCTTGATTTCACTCTTTTGGGTATAGTTGGTCATAAAAGTGTGAAATTGTTCATTGAGTTCTGGTGACAAGTTTGGAGATGCATCCCGGAAAGTTTGGAGTTGTCGCAATGCCCTATATGCTGCAGAGGTGAACTGTTGTTCGCTTTCGAATGCCTCGTCAATTGGGAACCCTAAATTGTTATATGGGATAGGCAATCCCAACAATAAAGACATGGTAGGAACAAGATCAATCTGGTTAACTTTTCTGTAGTCTTCACCCATAGCCAGGGTGTTGTAGTGGGAAATGTCCTTTTTGTTGAATTTTTTGTTCTTGGAATACATAAACAACGTAGATTCCACCTCATCTGGGGAGTCTCCGCCATGGTTACCGGTATAATCCATACCATGATCCCCCATAACCACAAGTAAAGTATCATCCTCTAACTTCGACACAACATGCTTAATGACTTCGTTCATTTGGTTTAATTTCTCTTTCATGGAATAATGGCGAGGTCCGTATCTGTGGCCAACATGGTCTACTCCCAAGAAATGGCCAATCAATACGTCCCATTTGGTCGTGTTTTGTTTTTCTATCAATGGGTACAAATGCTCTATGACTCCATTGTCGACAGTGTGAAGGTCCCAGACATTCAACGAATCGTAGGGAAAATTCATCTCGGGGTTTATAAACTCGTTAAACAATGCATACCAAGTATCATCGCCCATAAAGGCGATGTTTTTCTTATTCCGATGAAGCTGAAGAAGCCAATTGTCTTCATCTATAGCATCACCATCAAAGTTGGAACCCGCGTCAATAAAAGTGGGTAAAGAACCGGTAGTGAGGCCCTTGAGTCTCTGGAGAGTGGTTGTTGGTGGATCAGCAATGAATTTGAGAAGCACGCCGTGGTCCAGCTGGGAAAGTTGGTGTAAGATAGGGAAATTGTTGTGGTAGTATTCGTCTGAATTTTCAACTGGTATGGCAAAATCAAACCTGAGCGCGTCTATAATTAGCAAAACAGCTTTGTCAAACCTCGGAGTCTCTAAGCATGTGTCCAAGTCGTTACAATTAGCAATATTTGGAAGCACCTGTCGTGACAAAAGGAAACCCTGGGTAAAGAGACCGACCCCAATGAACTGTACAAGGGCAAGTAGAGCCAACACGATGACATAGCCGATAAATGTAAATCTCAATTTCTGCTGCCTGACCTTAATTCGGGTTTGCTGCGCCTGTTGGTGTTTAAATATTCGCTGCCTCGAGGCAGGGTTGGACGGGTCCATTCAATGACGTCCACAAAATCTTTGTTTGTTGTGCTATACTTGCTAAATTTAGATCGCGGCTTCAATACTATTGCCGGAAACAACTAAAAGAACCACGAATATTTGGCCAAGCTCACTTCTGTCGCGGGATCGATCACCTAGGTTTAGTGAGCAATTGCTGATAATAACATGTCAAAACTTTTCTGGCCTCGGTGCACGTGATTTTAACATATACATAAACGTACATATTAATTTATATATTACATTTCATTACGTATGACAAGTACCCTCCAGGAATAAGAGGGGCTCGGTCAGTTTGGGTAGATCTTATTCCATACTGTGGTCAATCAGGGTAAGGAAATCCTGATCAAAAGCTGACTCTCCCATACCTTCATTACCAAAATCAATCATATCTTCCATGCCATTTTCAATTATATCCTGATTGGGATCCAAATTAGTATCCTCCTCAAATAAATTGTTCATATCATCCATTCCCGACATCACTTCTGACCCTGAGCGGACGTATGCTTCTCCCGAAGGTTCCATATTATCATTACCATTACTATTGGTAATTTCATTCTGGGTGCTGGTATGGTTGTTGGAGGAATTAGAGCTTGTGGGTCGACCCTGGCCAATGTTGTTTTCAAATGCTATTTCATCATGTCCATTTGCTTCGTAGTCCACGTAAATTCCGTTGTTGGCATTGAATTGAGACAAGTCGACTACAGAGCTTGATTCATTGGGTGGAGGTTCGGGAATATTGATGAACGAATTAATCAGCTTTGGATCGTAATTGGCAGGAGCAGAAGTCACTTGTAGGTTCTCGTCTATTTGGTCTATTGGGATGGAAAACTGTTTGTGATCAGGTGTGTATTCGTACAGCTTCGAATATTCCTTTCTGTATTCATCAAGAATCCCGGTCAATTCCTTTTCCAATTCTTCCATAGATGTCTCATCACACAACTGTTGTTGAAGCGTAGCCAAACGGTCCACTTTTTCCCTTTGCCAGGTATATTCTTTATTGTTAATTTTCCATTTTGATTCACTTTCATTCGATTCCTCAAACTCAATCTTCATTTGGCGCTCCTTGACTTTCATGGCATTCACATCACCAAAATATATGTCTTCAGGGGTTATGTTATTGATTTCTTCGGTGGTTCTTTTCGGTATGTTGGGAAACATACCTGGAGGAATAATGTGGGAAGTATGCATGGGTTTCGACGTAACATTTTCCATGTATTCTTGATTAGTTAAAAACCGATTCAATGCGTCAGCTCTATACGACACCAAATCCGCCTCGTCGTGTAATTGAACACCAGTACCCTCCTTTATATCGGTCTGGTGCAATTTATGTGGAACGTGTCTGACATTATAAACCGGTGCCTGTGCTTGTGCACGAGCGTGTGCTTGTGCTTGTGCTTGCGCTTGCGCTTGTGCCTGTTGAGTTCGTTTGTTTATACGACCCTTGGGTCTTCCTGGATGGGCCATTTTGTGCTCAAACCGTTTGTTGTTTCAATTGATATTGATATTGATTTTTGAGTATAAATTTCTTTGAACCTGACACGACAGTTTATCTGAAGAAGCAAGTTGAATATACAAGAAAAACATAAAAATAAAAAAAAAGTAAAACTGAAAACGAAAAAAAAACTTTCTTGCTCTTATTGGCCAGATACTATCAAAATCTGTTGTGTACCTAGCTTAGTGGTTAGAAGTTCTTCAGATATGTATTTATATCCTGCATACGCATTTATCGAACGATTATTTTTTGCACAATATGTTCAAAATTTCATGTTAAGAGCTGCGGAAAACAAGAATGATCATTCACCTGAAATGGGTGCAAAAAGTTGGATTTATACAAAATTGTGTATTAATAAATAAATAAATGTACAAACAAACTTGTAGTAATAACCCACGTAAAAAGAATAAAAGTAGAATATAGTTGGACTCACAAATCGAACCGTCCGTTAACGAACTCTTCATCGTCCATATGTTGATCCTGGTCGATTTCCATCTCATCTTCCTCGTCAATCTGGTCATCATCAATAACGTCCTCATCTGGAGGAAGATTAGGGTTTCCGGGAATGAACGAGCCTGGGTTTTTGTAGGTATTCATTCTATGCGATTTGCCAAAATGGTCTTCCATGGCAGAATCATCAACATATGTAAAGCCTTTGAAATTGGCCTGGATACCAGGAGATAATGGAGTCGAAGCCATTTCCATTTGCTTTTTTAATACAGACGTAGATTCAGATGTAAATTCTGGATCAAAATTTGAAGTGTCAGTCTCAGAAGTCAAATGAGGCTTGAATGGTGGAGGGATTGACTTCGATCTCAATAAGTCCCAATCAATTTCATTGAAAAAGGCGTGCGCTCTCAATTCACGGGCGTCATTGGTAGCACCTAATCTGTGTTTGGGGTTTCTGTTCAACAATCCCTTGACAAAAGACCTACCTTCCAATGACAAAACTTCCTTGGGAAATCTCACTTTGCCAAACGCAATGTTCTTGTACATTTGTTGTGTATTGTCAGCGTAGAACGGCGACCATCCACAACACATTTCAAAGATCAAGACCCCCAACGACCAGAAATCAACCATCTTGGTATATCCAGACTCGTCAAGTAAAACTTCTGGAGCCAAGTACTCGGTAGTACCACAAAAAGTATTGGTCGTCCCGTCGTTGTTCAAGTTGGCCTTGGACAATCCGAAGTCACATAACGCAATGTGTCCATTAGCATCGAGCAAGATATTCTCCGGCTTTAAGTCACGGTACACAATATCATTGTCATGCAAATGTTCAAGAGCCAATACCAACTCAGCAATATAAAACTTGGCTCTGTCTTCGGTGAATCTTCCTTCCTTTTGCAAGTGCCAGAACAATTCTCCTCCGGACATGTAATCGGTAACCAAGTATAAATCAGCAGGGGTTTGGAAAGAAAACTTCAAGCCAACAATAAACGGCGATGCTGCTGCTGACGTACGAACAAGGATGTTACGTTCACCAATAGTGTGAGCAATTTCCTTCTTCTTCACAATGACTTTTTTTGATAATACCTTCATGGCATAAATACGACCAGAGTCTCTCTTCTTAACCTGGAACACTTGGCCAAAAGTGCCCTTACCTAACAAACGCAATACCTCAAAATCGTCAGGTCCATAAGATTTTTTGTTGTCCAAGGAAGTATACTCCCAAACAATTTTGATAGAACCGGAAGAAACACGTTCGCCAATAATACGAGCCTTCAATTGAACCCATTCAGCTTGTGAGGTCTTGTTGGTGACAGTTGAAGGGAAAATACGAACATGGCCCAAGAACTCATCGTCTCTGGCGGCGTCGTAGAGTGAGATATCCAACTCTGAGTTAAAGCCGACAACATCAAAAATCGCTTCGTGAGTATAATTGATAGCGCTACTAAGTTCTTGCGTTGAAGCTAATTGGAGTTGCTGGGTGGACGATTGTCTTTGGTATAACGATGGTCTGCTGGATTTTACTGGTAATGCACGGGATGAAGGATGATTGTTGTTGTGGATCTGCGTGTTCAAGTTACCAGAGATAGGTTGGTGCTTGAAAGGAGTTTGCGGAGACATACCATACGAAGATGGTGCATTCGTGACAAATTCCGAGGATTCAAAGGTACACACGACATAGGGTTGGGTTGCAAGGATATCTCTTGTTTCGATAATGGTGACCTTTAATTTACCCTTTGGTTGACTGTTTCTTGCCATCGGATTTAAGGTCTGGCCGGTTTCATCGGTAGTGATGATGACGGGCTGGCCCTTGCCATATTGTTGGGCCGATTGTTGTTGTTCGAATTGTTGTTGTTCAAATTGTTGTTGCTGTTGAAAATACTGGTTCGCTTGGTTCTGTTGTTGATCCTTGGTCTTGAACGTTTGGTTCAAGTAAGTCTCCAGGGTGTTTGGCTGATTGAGGTTGATGGTGCTCGTTGTTCCGTAGACCATAGAGTTGCTGGAAACTGCGGTCGTGGGTGTGACATTAACAAGGCCCTTCGGAAGGAACTTGTTCTCGTCCTGAAATGGGATGCTGGCTCTATTTTCGTGCTCTTGTGGCAACAGGTTTGGGGCGGCGGATGGGGCCCCATCCTTTTTGATATAGTTTCCGAAGCCAAATATGGATTTTGCGAAGTCAGCCATTCTATGGATAATCTATGAAAATGCTATTATGCGAGTTGTTGAGACTCAGAAGAAAATACAAACACCCTTTGGATAATTAAAAAGGAAATAAATGGAATAGGAATGAAGGGAGTGAGGGCAAATTATTAAAAACAGGGAGGACCAGTGATGATGGCGGGGCGAAATGTCACGGGTGTTGTGTCCAATGACTAGCAATTGGTGTGCTTGGATGCCTGTGTGGATGTATTAAGGTAAGAGGCTATACCTGAAATTCGTCAAGTAACAGCTCAAAAGGATGGAAGGTACGAAAGTGTTGTCTCTTCTCTATCGCTAATAAAATATGATCGAGCACTTGTTACACAAAGTCCAACAAAAACGAGAAAAAATTGAAGAGAAAAAAAGAAAATTCCCTCAATAGTATCATGATAACAGATACGGATACGAATACGCAGTTTGGTGACAAAGAAAACGGGACATGGTCCTACACAAATTAGTCAGTCAATTGGTAAAAATAAATAAATAAAGTCAATGTTTGGTTATGGGTTTAGCAAGAAGCTCTAATCTTATGGCAGTAATCTCTTTCAGAGCACCAATAATTTAACCTCCTTAAATTCTATCTATTTACCTATTTTTTTTTCTTGTTTTCTTTAGGCACCACAGTCGTTTTAGCCGAAAAGTTTGGTGCATTTACACAGCTAGTAACCAGATTTCTCTCATTAAGTTCAGATTGGGGCAGCCCACTATCATTTCCGTGTCACAGTGCTCACATCCAAAACCTTAGTATCGCGTCTTCTGGAAATTAGTATATTTTTGCATTTCCTTTCTGGGATATGTATCAGCCTATTTCCTCCCTGAATTGGTTAGTTCTTCATATCAACCACCCTGACCATTCTTACGAGTTACGTGTTTACACCTTTATAGCGAACCACTGACTACACTTTTTTGTCGCTTAATTATTTTTTCGAGTCACTTTAGTCTGTAACGTTCGCACAAACTTTACTACAATGCTTACCCCACTGGAGTTATGAAACGGGATCTTTTCCACCTTTCCAGAAAACTCATTCAAATCTTGGCCCCATTTGAATACTACTGTCAAAGATATAATTGACTCATAATTTGGGTCCCATAATTAAAAGAACTTTTTGAACTACCCGTTCTGATCTTAATACTACTCAACCAATTAGGAAAGAAAAGTCTATTGTTTTTCCATTTTCGGTATCTAGCAAGATACCAAGTTCCATCATAGCTACCTCACTTCTGTAATTCTTGCATACTCAATCTCCTTTCTCTCTCACTCATGTACCTTGTTACATTTACTGGGGTGGTTCTACCTAAAAATGTCCAGTAGCTAAAAAATGTCGCTTTATTCCTGCAGGCTAACCCAAGCTCGCGTACAAATTTTCAACAACTACCATCACACCAACAACCATCATGTTCGGTGCCGGCATTTGGAACGGAGTGAGACTGTTCAGTCTGTCTACTATCTCAGCTAGTAGAAACACAAACGATAAGTTTTTTAAAATTTTAAAGTACTCCAAGCCAGTGAAATCTACCAATGGCTACATAGTTGGTGACGAGATACCTGAAGGCTTGAAGATCCCATTAAGGGCCAAGACTGTTCCTGACTACCAATACGAAGCGATGTACTTTAAGAGACAAAATAGAGGTTTGTTTGGTGGAGTTCAAAGAAAGAGATCAAAGAACTGTTCTGAATCTGGTAACAAGTCATTAAGAACCCACTTACCTAACATCCAGAAGTCAAAGTTATGGTCTGAAACACTCGGCAAATCTATTCAAACTAAAGTCAGTACTAAAGTATTGAAGACTATTACAAAGGAAGGTGGTTTGGATAACTACTTGACCAAGGAAACGCCTGCCCGTGTAAAGACCTTGGGCTTGAAAGGTTGGGGTTTGAAGTACCAGGTCTTAAAACAACGTGAATTCAACCAATTACCCAAGATCAAGACCGAAGCTGGCACAGTCCAGGTGTACCATATTCATAACGACGGTAAGCAAATTATTGTCGGCAAGAACAAGTTATTGAAAGAATTGTATCCATTGGTCAGAAAGAGCAGCTACACTAAAGTGAGTCCTACTACTTTCCACAGAAATCACAGTTACTTGACCATTGGTGAACTTGTTGATAAATTACAAGAGCATAATTTCGACTTTTCCAATGTCACCATCTAGCCATGTACATAGTTAAGCACTAGTTGATGAGATTGATCTTAAACATTACAGTAGTTCTTGTAAAAGCAGTCACGTATCACGTGCTTAATAAAGTATATCATACTGATTTGAGAAAACCCGTACACCAATAGTCAATTACTGCGAGGGCTTTAACTGCAGGTTCGAAAATTTTTTCAACTCCTCCATCCTGGTCCACGAAAAAAGGAATATTGAAAATCTTTCAGACTTTTCATATACATTATATCTCATAGTAAAAATGGCTAAGTCAGGTATGTACTTATGAGTAACAAACGTGTGGGTCGGAATATACCATTGAAAGCACCCTTTTAAAGGAATACAAGAACAAGAGAACCTACGGATATCTGGAATTGGTTACATTTAAAAACTCCCCAATTACTTCGTTCAGAGAAGCATCATTGATAATGAAGAAGTCAGGCAAAAGGGACTGTTTATCCGAATTGAAGACTAATCATTTTATTTGGTGTATTGTTTGACTTTCGATAGATATAACCAACATGAAATCACACTAAGACGAATATGCTAAAGAGACGTTTACTAACATATTAGGTATTGCTGTTGGTTTAAACAAGGGTCACAAGACTACCGCTAAGGAAGTCGCTCCAAAGATCTCCTACAGAAAGGGTGCTTTGTCCAAGAGAACTGTCTTTGTCAGAAGCATTGTCAAGGAAGTTGCTGGTCTTGCTCCATACGAAAGAAGATTGATTGAATTGATCAGAAATGCCGGTGAAAAGAGAGCTAAGAAGTTGGCTAAGAAGAGATTGGGTACCCACAAGAGAGCTTTGAGAAAGGTCGAAGAAATGAACAAGGTCATTGCTGAATCCAGAAAGCACTAAATATCTCAGTAAATTAAGTACTTTGGTCAATAAAACTTACATAATATAGAGATTTATATGTATTACCTGTTTCAAAGGTGGCAGGAGCCTTGCTTTGGTCTGATGAGGAAGGCCAGTTTGTATTAATGTGAAAAATCATACATTTCGCGATTACACTGTACGTTACTCATAGATGATATTGCGTCGTCAGTTAGTAATAGGGACACGGCGTTGGCTCAGTGTACCACCACCGGTCCACTTTACTGATCCAAATGCTCTTCCACAACCCTATTCTGTCAACAATTCCCTGACTCCATTTTTAAATCATTCAGAGCAGAATGTCAACTCTGGAACAGAATCAACGACGACGACATCTACAACTTCCACTAAGTCAGAACAAGAAAAGAATGATTATTCCGAACGGAAGAGCTTTGTTAAAGAAATCACTACGCTTTTGGCTATGGGTGCATTGACCTACATTGCTGTCGATAACTACGTGAATCGCATCAAACTGATAAAGTTGAACCAAGAAGCCACTGCTATAAACTTAAAAACGCTTCAGTTACAGCAGCAAAACTTTATCAATGCTAGAAACAAGCAACAACTTGAAAGATTGAATGAACGTAAGGAACACAGTAGAAGGGCATTTAAAATGGGTCTCCATGTTGCGTTACTTCGCAAGCAATTGGTAGAGGCAGGTATTGAGCCTATCGAAATTGATGAAGTTGTAAAGGAGTTTGAGAAGAGTGTCAAGATTGATAATTCCATCAAGAATGTCAGTGGCCAAGTATTATGGCTAGACGGTGATTCACGTAAGTATGCATCAATCTCCCATAAAAAACGAAACTTTACTAACCACCAGTGCTTAGGGAACATCTTCCAGATATTCACGATTATGATAGACGTAGTATTGAGGAAGCTGATGAAAGAGTGGTCAGATCAGGCCCTAAATAGTTACTATGTTTTACCAACAATTATGAAAGAAAAGAGACTTGCAATAGCCACTTGGTTGACTTTGACTTCTTATAAATCCTTATAAGTAGACCATATTGTGTAGATCTTGGTCTTCATATCAACTAGTGTTGATATTCTGTATCGTACAACTGGTACATTATTCTTCTGTGGTAGGGTATCAGATCATGAAATTGTTACCCGGCCAAATCTCAATGATATAAATACATAGGCCGATGGGCAAAATTAGATTTTTCTTCTTCATACAATGTCTTTTAACATAGGCGCCCATTAGAGTCACGGTTTATATGACTTCCTCTACATATATTCTATAACCACCATGTGGTTGCTTTGTGCTCGGGTAAGCCTTAGATTAACGGTTTTTTCCAACCTCACAAGTCGAGTCTTTTTCTGGATTGATGGATAGACGACGCGGTTCTAAACCTACACTACTTCTCTATAATTGAAATGCTCCTGATTATTCTTTTATTTCTATTCGTATCTTTATACTAATACTTCTTTCTATGCTCTTCTGTAGTCCACCAATTTAGCATCAATGGCTTCAAGTTCCCGTTGCTTCAACTTTAGTTGTAACAAGTTGGATTTCGGGCAACAAACTGATTTGGCACTCAGTCCATTAACCTCATAGAAGTTCTTGCAACACAAATACAACTCATCGATCAATTTAGTACATTTGGATTCATTGTATCCATTCCCTTGTAAGCAGTTCTGAATAGCACATGCTTGAGACTTGCATGTACTGCCTTCTGGGTCAGCCATTCCACTAAAAGAGCTAAAAGTACAAACTTTTTTTTTCCTTCCGTTCTCTTCATATTTACACCTTTTATTGACCCTGTCCCCCTTAGGTAATTAATGTTCTATCCAAATCAGCATGATAGTCATCCTCGTCATACTCGCTAGGCTCGTAGATTACCAATGGAACAAATTCTTCTTTGTTTTGTAGTTCTCTTGCGTTAATCTTTTCCACATAAAACACCATACATCCAGCAAAAACAGAGACTAGGATGGCAATGATACCCCAACTGGAGAGATGCCATCTGAAACTCTCAATCTCTGATCGCATTGCCGAATTCAATTCGGTAGTGATTTTGTGGTTAGTTTCTTGGATCTTCAAGATAATTCGTTTCGACAGAAGTGTATTGTCTGACTTTTGATCATTGATGGCGACTTGCGTGTCATTCTTCATTTGGATGAAATCACTATTCAACTCGTCTGATATTATGTGGAAATCTCTTTGCAATATGTTGATCAAACTAATCAATTCATTTATATGTTGTTCTCGAGACCTCGTAACGTCAACACGAATCTCCTGCTGGGCACTTTCAAAAAGATATTGCTCATTTTCCAACTCGTACATTTGTGCATACTTGGTGGATAACTTGCCTAGTTTCAAATTCAATTGCTGTACTATCAAATTTAAGACCTCGTCTGCTTGTGTGGTCGTAAATCCTGCCTCCCTAAGCTGTGTGTAAACAACGTAAGTATCCATGTACGGTTCTAGTTGACCAAATATGGTGGTTAGATAATCATCTTCTGATGCCTTGTCTTTGCTGCTTGTTTCTTCTAGTACACTTGGAGTGGATGTAGGGAAAAGATCCAGATCTACAACTCCAATGGCCTGTTTCTTGTTGGTAGATCCTTTAACACCACTGGTAGAAGTTGTGGTATACGATCGAAGTGGTAGAACGTTTGTTCTTGAAACACTTGTCTTGTGTAATATTATAGGTACGTGCTTCCATGAGTATACTGACAGGGTTCTTATCTTCGTGAGGTATGTGCCATATTTTAACATTCTAGCCTAGCCTTATTCTTGAGGTTCGTTTTTGTGCTTGGTTTTGGTTGTGAAAGTGTTGTTGCGTTGTAATTTGAGTAGTTCTTATTCTTTGCGGAGTTGTTTGTGTGCTGCGTTTTCCCGATAGGTGTCTGTCCAGATTGAGCGAGCCTCTCACTTTTTTTTTGGGTATCTGTAAGCGACACACAGAAAAAACTAGATTGATAATTAGTGAATTTTTATAGAAGTTGTCATTGATACCAAAAAGATGACATGCTGTTAGCGATTCAGGTTAATTGTGTATCAGTCTGATAAAGTGATCCTCTCACATACTTCATTGGGACTGCTGCTATCGGGTTTCTGGATTGTGTAGAAGTAAAGGGATATAAGAAACCCAGAGATACTAAACTCAGAATCATCAAAGCATACAACCAGTTCACACTCTTTGTCTGTAGTGCAAAAGCATGAAAATCCTCCTGTTTTTTTGACTCCTTGATGCGTACTTAAAATTACTAACTCTGAACTGGGTGGGTAAATTTTGGCAAACATATCAAATATTTGAGAATCATTCCGGTCATTCAACTTTTCTATGGAATGAATATTATCATTGAGGAACCCTAACAATAGTTCAGATTTACTTCTAGCGTCAGAAAAGTAAACTTCAAGTTTTTTCTCTTGATCTGGTTTGTTTAAAGTTAATTGGTTCCCAGAAACCAAATCAATGAAGATGATCTGAGGCACAACGTCTTCCCAATTCAGCGAATATTTGTTATATTCTTTGGAAACTGCTTTTTTAAGCAGCAAAAGGTCTAATTCAGTTTCCCATGCACTTCCTTGGGGGGCAAATATGTTGATGTGCTGAACGTTTGGAATGAATGAACTCCAAACAATATATTTTGCAACTAATTTTGTGAGCCGCAACTTTTCCAAAGCTTGATGAGTCTGTTTGACCTTCTGGTACTCGTTGTATATTGAGTATGCAATTTGTATTTCTTTATCTGGTGGGTACTGGAGCTTTCCATCAGCATCCAAAAATGCTTCAGGTACATTAGGAGGGGCTGGTAGCAACAAGGGTTTATTGTAAAGGATAAAGCTGAGGCTAGTTGGTGTTTGTGAAGGAAGTAAACTCGTAATGTCGTCTCTAGTTAGGGTTGAGTTAAATATGACGTACGCAATAAGCTTGTACAACCCACGAAGTAAACTTAAAAGATAACTAAGGATGAATGTGATGGTTGAAATTAAGCTGGAGCCTTGGCTTTGGCGTTTAACAGTCGCAACGTCCATTGCGAAGAGGTGGGCGAGACGCCATCTGGACGTAATTTGTCGGATAAGTTTCCGTACTCGCAATACCCAGTTGTAGATTAGAAAGGTAAAACCCAACAATAACTTGGCCAAATGAATCCTTAGTAATTGCAAAGTAGTGGTATCTGGGTTCAAGCTCAAAATATGAAGTGGTTTGTTCAGACCAAATGAAGTTACTCCATTGTTAGTTTTCTTTGCTAAAGTTTCGATTCGTTTAACATTGGGTTTTAATAAGGCAAGCATCTCGGTTTCCACACTGTCTCCCATATTGTCTTCAAGGTAGTCAATATTCATTGTAAAAATGTGTATAGAAAAAGTGCAGCAAAAAAATTGAGAATTGTTGCAAAATCTACAAATTACAAATATCATCATTTCCCAGATTAATTAAAAGAGAAGAACTAAAATTATAATAATATACACATAAGGATTTTTTTGTAATGTCATTTTTTTGTTTTTGTAAATTTAGGCTTCAACCGTTTCAACTTCAATGGCTTCAGTTTCAACATCTTCAGCAATAGGAGCTTCAATCTCTTCAGTGGAACTGTCATCAGATTCGGAACCCTCTTCGATAGTGATAGCAACCGAGTTGTCGTTCTTGGACACTTCGGTTCCCTCGTTGGGAATAGTCAATTGCAATTCGCCGTTTCTCAAGAACTTAGCCTTGATTTCGTCAAAGATAATGACCTTGTCGAATTGGAAGTGCTTTTCAAAGCTGACTTCGTGACTCTTGAATTCCTTAATGAGCGAGGCAGCATCTTCTCTGATTTCTTCTTCCTCCTCCTCTTCTTCTTCTTCCTCTTCGTCATCATCTTCTTTTTCTTCTTTTTCCACATTTTCAATTTCAACGACTTCAGCTTCTTGTTGTTCGCTTTCAGCTTCATCGTCTTCTTCTTGACCTTCAAACCCAGACCATTCAAATGGTTCAACTTCCTCGTTGCTGGCATCAACATAGTCTTCATCTTCTTCCTCGTCTTCGTCAACAACTTCAACATCTGATTCTTCGATGTCGTTAAAGTTGAACTTTCCCTTAACAACCAATTCATTTTCATGCTTCAAGAATTCAACCTTAACTTCTTCCTTAATCAACGATGGAAATCTCAAGTTAATTTGGTACGTGTTGTCATCCAATTCAAGAACTTCGCAATCTTTACTGTTTTCTAATTCGCCGGACAAATCAATGATATCAACTTCATCCTCTGAGTCTTCAGCTTGCAAATATCCTTCTTGGTCATAAATTTCACCATCGCTACCAATCAACTCCTCGTCAGTGGAGTCTTCTTCGCTGTCATCACCTGGCAAGTCAAATCTGTGTCTGTAGATAGTAATTCCCTCGTCGTCAGAAGAATCGGACTCAGATTCAGAATCTTCGTATTCGTAGTGTACTGGGTTACCGGCATCATACTCGTCTTCGCTATCAACATCAATATCGGAGTCAATTTCAATGTATTCTGGTTCGGATCCTAGTTCGGAATCTTCGTCTTCGGAAATGATGATTTCGTCACATGAGACCAAGTCTTCTTCAAAGAACTGTCTGACATTTTCCAATTGCAATTGGTCTTTCAAACTTTCGTCGTCGGAGTCGTATTCGATTTCCACTTCAGAATTATTACAGTCTTCGCAATCTTCACAGTCTTCACAGTCTTCACAGTCTTCACAATCTTCACAATCTTCACAGTCTTCACAGTCTTCGCAGTCTTCACAAGCGTCACTGTCGTTACATTCTTCACAGTCAATGTCGTCGCATTCATCATCCGACTCGGAATCACTGTCGCTTTCGGAGTCGCTTTCGGAGTCGCTGTCGGAGTCGCTGTCGGAGTCGCTGTCGGAGTCGGATTCAGATTCAGATTCAGATTCAGATTCAGATTCAGATTCAGATTCAGAATCGGAATTGAGTTGAGCAGCAGCAATTTGTCTCAAAGCCTCGGCTTGCAATTGGTCATTCATGTCGATAACGTCCAAAATGTCTTCTGGTTCAGAAAACTCTTCTTCAGATTCATCATCGTAGTATCTGACCAATTCGTCGTTCAAGTCGTAGACTTCACCATCCTCTTGCAACATGTCGATTGCTTCGTTTTCCAATTCGTCATTCATGTCAATAACGTAAGCTTCGCCATCGGAGTCGATGTAAATTTCTTCGATGTCGACCTCGGAATCAGAGTCTTCAGATTCGTCAGAGTCTTCAGAGTCTTCGGAGTCTTCCGAGGTGATATCATCATCTTCTGGTTCGTTTCTGTTTAAACCAAATTCGTAAACTTCTTCTTCAGAAGAAGATTCAGCATCGCTTTCTGGTTCTTCGACGTAGACCAAGTTTTTGGTACGTTGGTGTGGGTAGTACTTTCTGTACTTTCTGTTGTCTGGCTTGTAGGTTTTATGGTATCTGTCAGCAGGGTAGAAGTTCTTTCTAGCCTTGGAGTTTTTTCTAAAGTTTCTGGAGGAGGCCATTATGAATTAATTTGAATGTAATGAATATGCTGGTTATATGCTATGAATTATGACTCTTTACAATTTTTGTCTGTGTCTATTAAATGGATTTGTAAATAGTACTGAGCAATTCAAAGGCTAAAACCGTTGTATGTGGACCTATTTATATTAAAACTAAAATTTTCAATTGTCCCAGGTCTAGATGAGATGGAGTCGATGCTGCGGCGCAACCAGCATTACCCGGTTCGGCAAATGCCCTGCAGGAGTTCCATCACGTTCTTAAGAAAAAGAAAGAACACCAAAGATTATAGTAGAATGAGAAAAAAACTTCTATGAGGCAGTAGGAAAAAATTTTCCTTGCAAAAGGGCGTTTTGTGTAATGCTACGCGTTAGCGTGCGTGACACAAGAACTCACTAGAAGAATTGTCACAGTAAAATTTTCCGAGCCCTCAATGAGAGGGAGGTTCTTGATGTCCCCGCTAAATGGGCCAGCTCAGATTTTTTGGGAATTTCGGCCTGGCTTTTTTTTTGACAGAATTGATTACCCGGCTAATGGATCAGGAGTATAAATAGAGTATATCCCCCTCGCCTCCCTTTTTTTTTCTGGCCAAATCTCTTTGCCTTTTGGCTTAGATCAAGTGTAGTATCTGTTCTTTTCAGTGTAACAGCTGAAACGTCATCATTGATGACTTTGATTATGTTACCTTATTTTTGGATATTAGTAGTTGGGACTGATGGGCTTGCTCACACTCAACTACACAGTGTCGTTGCCATTGCACTTTTCGGCTTCTGACGCAAATCTTTTCTAATTTTAAGATATCATCATGTGGACATTATGATCTTTTAAAATTTAAGAATGATTTGACCACTAGCTAGGTTGGATATTTGTTTAGCGGTAGATGTCAACTAAAATATGACCTCGTAATTTAGTTACCCTCATTGATTGTCAATGTCGCACCCTTTTAAAAAAATGCTCTATCTAACAAAATCCATATTACTAACAGAACAATTCCCTTTATTACCTCTTCAAAGAATCACTTTATCTTACTTTGCACCAACGCTATTGACGGATCACCATGATCGCTTCTGATCAGGAAGTTGATTTGGCTTCTGTTAGTGACTCGTCTATAGGGAACAACGTGCTATTTCCTAGGCTACGACCTCAACCTAGGCATGATGCATCTACCAGTTCAAGCCTTTCGTCATCGATAGAGAACCTTAGAGAGATTTTCCCACTTAGAGAAGGTGAATATGATGTATCTGAACCACAGAATCATATTGATCCAAATTTTGATTCCATTTCTGATCACTCCATAACCTCGCATGCACCTTCACTAGACCCTTCTATCATAAACCAAATGGCCACTTTATTGGCAACTAATGAACCAATTACCGTCAAAGACTCGCGTTTCAGGTATCTTGAACTTTATGAAAACTTAAAGAGGGCTACGAAACATGACAATAATTCTGTCTTTAATCTTTCTCACCACGACGATTTCAGCAAATATGACGAACAGACCGAATTAAATGACCGCATATACTCTAAATTAGCATCCAAGTCCAATAGAGATGATACTTATTTAACTGTGTTGGACCCTCAAGAAATGGCACACAATTTTGACGTCAACAACTTTGAACTGGAAAATATACTGAAACCCAAAAACACATGGTTCAGTAAGGAAAACAAACTGATTAATGAATCTTTGCTCAAAAGATTTAACCGAGACAAATCAAAGACTGAATATGTTGATGCTGAATACCTCGTTGACGGAACATCTTCAAATTCAAGCACACTGACTCAAAAGAATATTTTTCTACAAAGAAAGCTCAAGGTACGACATCTTCAGATGATTTCATTTGGCGGAACAATGGGAGTTGGTCTATTCTTGAATATTGGAAAGGCTATCACTATTTCTGGTGGATTTGGAACAGTTCTTTCATTCTTCATCTGTGGACTTATCGTCCTAGCTACAATCATTTCCTTTTGTGAGATGGTGACATTTATTTCTGTTGTGGACGGTGTGTCTGGTTTAAGTTCCCGGTTTGTTGAGGATGCCTTTGGATTTGCTGTTGGCTGGTTGTATTTTGCGAGTTTTGCACTAGGGTTGGCTGGGGAGATAGTTGCAAGTGTCATAATGCTATCATATTACCCTGAACTAAAGATTACATCTGACAAAGGATCTTCGGCCGGATTTGTTACACTATTTTTGGTTCTCATCCTTGTTAGCAATTTGATTGACGTGCGGGTATTTGGAGAAATTGAGTATGTCTCCTCGGTCATCAAGTTGGTCGCGGTATTGGTGATCATCTTAATAATGATAGTTTTAAATGCTGGTGGTCTTAATGGACACCGTTTGGGGTTCAAGTATTGGCAATACCTGAAATCTGATTTTGACAAGAATATCATATTTGGCCTATTTCGTCCAACATTCAATTTGCATGACAACGGAACTGATCCCTTAACCAGTGGGATTGGTGGCGATAAGGGTCGGTTTATATCGTTAACGGTCGCAATACTTGTCTCAGCCTACGCATATAGTGGAACCGAGATTGTTTGCATTGCAGCTTGCGAAGCCAAAAATCCAAGAAAAGCGTTACCATCAGCTACAAAAAGAGTATTCCTTAGAATTATAATCTTTTACTTGTTGTCTGCCTTTGTTGTCTCGTTGAATGTCTATGCCGGGGATCCAAGACTATTGCGTTACTATCTGGGAGAGACTGGAGTTAGCCAAAGCTTACTCAATAGTAATCCTGCTGTTGCATACGCCGGAGGAATGAACTGTGGAACACCTTCTACGGTATTTGCGGGCTACGGTAGTGGTGCACAGAGTCCCTGGGTGATTGCTCTTCAGAGTGTTGGACTGTGTCGATCAAGTGCTGTGGTCAATGGGTTCATGGTGTTTTTTGCGATAAGTTGTGGAAATTCACAGTTGTATGTCAGTTCCAGAACAGTTTACTCGTTAGCATTACAGAGAAAAGCACCCCGGTTTCTTACTATCTGTAATAGGTTTGGGATCCCGTATGTTGCCGTATTATTCCTGGCTGCGTTTGCATTACTTTCGTACCTTTGTGTTTCTGAGCTGGCAGCAGTTGTGTTTCAAAACATGACGAGTATTGTGGCATCATCAGGAGTAATTCTTTGGTTTGCCATGTGTCTTAGTTTTGTCAGATTTTACTATGGTTTGAGACGAAGGCCCGATATCATGAGTCGAGACGATAAATCATATCCATACAAGTCACCTTTTCAGCCATTTGCAGCCTTTTTTGGGCTCATTGGTTCCTCGTTCATCTTGCTAGGAATGGGGTTTGTTGTATTTTTAAAAGGAGAGTGGAGCACAATGTTCTTCTTTTCCAGTTATGGCTCATTGATGATTTTTGTGGTATTGTACTTGGGTTACAAGATTATTAGGGGAAGTCGATATGTGAGTTTGGATACCCTTGATTTCGATTCTGGACGCACAGAAATTGATAGGTACATTTGGGATGGTAACAGAGATTACAATATTCGCAGTGCTAATGATATCTTTTGGAAGATCTTGTCATTTATGGCATAAGCTTTATTTCAGTTCTATATATATAATATAATATTCTAGGTTATGACGCACAAATTATATTGACTGCGAAAAGAAATTAGTGCAGATTTCAAAAAAAAACGGATATTTTTTATGGATGTATTCCCAATCGGGCAGGAATTGCGTACAAGGCGCTGCCTCGTCTAATTTGGAATTTACAGGTGGCCTATATATTACCAACGTCCTGATCCCCTTGAAAAACTATTGATCCCTTCTTGTTAGAACAGATTAGAAGATGTCGTGGACCCCTACTGAAGCTTTTATTAGAGGTAAGATTATTAAACCGTTCTTGCCCTTTGACAAGCACCCTCATTTGCGTAATGATAGCTTGAAGAGCATGTACCCTGGTGATGAAGTCTACATCTTTGAAACCAAGGAAGACAGATGGGCTAGAGGTTATACCTTAGCAAGACCATTCCCTAATGATTTCACCATCACCTCAGTCAACTTGGATGAATTACCAGGAACCAAGATCTCGGTGGCTGTCTTCCCGTTGAAGTACGTCATGACCTTGGAAACGATTCCTATCTCCTCGATTTCCGTTAGCAAAGATTTCAACAACATCTCCAACATGGACATAGTTCCTACTATTCAAGATGCTGAATTGGCTCGTAAGGTTGCCCTTGATGGTGAAGTTGTTGAAGATTCAAGACCAATGATCCCAACCTTACCGTTGGAGAAAATTAATGAAAGTGGTAACTTGATTGCTGAAATTAAGCACGCTCTTGGTTTGTTAACTTCCCATATATTTGCCTTGTACTCCATTGGTGAGTTTAGACTCTTCAACAAGTTATCGTTGATTTACTTTGATTTGAACGAGGCTAGAATCAAGTTGACCCACAATTTATTGACAGTCAACGAAATCCAGGTTGCTAAGGAAACAGCCACTTACTTGTTGGGAAAGATTCCAAAGAAATTGGCCTCCAAGGCAGCAAGATTGAATGCTACTTCGTATGATTTAGACAACACCGAAACTGATATCTCAGGTTACAAAGCTATCTTGGCCAGAGAAACTGTTAGTGGTGAGTTACTTTCCAATGAAAAGGAATTACCTTCGAGAATTGCTTTCAATCAAGTCTTGTGTGCGTTAGCATCAAATTTTCCGATCAATGCCCATCACAACTTGCAGCAATTCTCTTTGGAGCCTCCTCCTAATAGGAGATTATTCCACGAACCACCATCTCATATCTTGGTTGATTTCAAGTCTGTTTCTGGGTCGTCAGCCTATCAACCTCCTGGGTTCGCTGGTATGATTGCGTATTTGTATGTGCGTAACAATCGTAAGAGATTGACAGAAGCCTTTGCTGTTCATACAAACTCGGTTGACGAATTAGTGAATGTCGAAAAGATTAGTGCTGCATTGTTTAGAAACATTCCTTCGAGTGAAATTGAAAACAGTAGAGTCTATTTGGTTGCTGTGTTGACCGAAGAAATTGACTTGAACATCAAGAACTCCAACAACCTTCCTCTGGTTAGAAGAGTCAAGAAAGGTGTAGCTGCTGGTGTTACTGATATCACAAGAATTTTCTCCAAGAATCAAGGTGCTTTAGAATCTGGTGAATCTCACCAGTTTTCCATCAAGTTATTTGGCTCATATGTGAACAACAAGAAGAGTCTTTTGAAGGATTCCGCCGATGGAGTTGTCAACAATGGTTGGGGTGAACTTGTGGACAGAATTATTAGTGGTTCCAGCCATGGTGTGGTTGTTAACCCAAGAGCTGAGAAGTTGGTTGTCTCAATCAAGGAATTCAAGCACCAGTTTGTTGGCAACTATAATCCTGTCACCACTGCTGCGCCTATTTCGAGAATTAAGCCTATCTTCTTTGACCCTATGGCTGAAAACTACGAACGTATTTACTTGGCCATGGGTAAGGTAACTCTTCTTAACAGTATCAGCAAGGAAGACTTGTTGACTTTTGAGGTTAGCACTCCTACAAATGACTTGATCACATTTGCGAAGGCCTCCAACCAGCAAGAAAAGCGTACCTGGCAATTTGTCTCTGTGTTCCCAGATGAAGTTGTTGGTGAAATTATCAAGATTAACGGTGTTTCCTTGAAGAACCCATCCAAGACTCTTATTAAGGAAGATTTCATTGTATTATCTTTATATGTCAATGGTGTTTTGGCTGGTGAAGGTAGACTTCTATACAAGTCTGGTAACAGATTAGTTGAATTTAACAAGAAGAAGAGTCATGTTGTTGAAGTTTTGTCAACCACACATAAGTTACCTGTGGCCCAAATTGAACTTAGTACTGAGTATGTTGGTAAGATTTACAACTCGGACATTTCCATTGATAGTATCTTCCAATTCGAAAGATTTTTCAAAGCCGGTCCCAAGGGTATTGATGAGTTGTCTGCTGCGTTGGTCTCTTTCTGCAAGTTGGACATTTCTCAATTGGTCAAGTACTTTCCTGAGTTATTGAGTTCTATGTACAACATTGTTGATATGTCGGGTCAACCTGGCTCCAGTCCAAGTCACGAAATCTTGCAAGACAACACTTTCAAGGCTATTGTTCACTTATTAGATACCGTGTTTGGTAAACAGGAACAATACTTGTATTTGATAGATACTTTTGTTCAAAGATACCACAATCTTCCCTCAATCGGTATCTTTTTGTTGAACAAGGTTTCAGAAATCTTTTCCCGGGCTGAATCAAACTGGAATTCGATGTCAAGATCGTTATGCAGAATTGTGTCCTTGATTTTGAAGTTGGCAATTAACTCGATGACTTCCAGCAGTGATAAGGGTTCCTACTTGAAAGCTTTAACCTCATTGTTCAAGTCTGCTGCCTTCTTCCTTTCTATCCAATCAAGTGCCTTGATCAACGACCAAGTTCTTATTTTAGAGATTATTGATTATGTCATAGACTTCAAGAGTCATTTGAATTTGGTTGACATTTTTAGTTTGGTGGTTACCTTTATTGACTCAATCGGTATCAGAGGGTTGGGTGTCAATGAAGATGCCTTCAACACAAAGAAGTCCAATACTGCTCTTAAGGATCACAATATCATAATAAGTAAGTTGCTTTTGATTCGTCGTCTTTTTAATTCTGCGGTGGCTGAGTACGCTGAAACGCGTAGTATTTTAGTCTCAAATGCTGTCAGTTGGGCTATGGATGTGTTGTTGGGTCCAACTGATATTGATGCATCTAGATTAGCTTGCTCCGTTTTGAATGCAGTTTGTGACCTCTTGTGGTCAACTGTGTTTGTTCAAGGCAAGGTCGAGGAAATTGAGTTGTGTTATTCCTTCAGTAAGTTGTTACCAGCAATTGCAAGAACAGTCATCAAGTACAACAAGTTCACTAGAGGAAATGACTACTTTAAGCCAAAGAGAACATTTACGCCATTATTTCCAACTGAATTCCCATTCAGGGAATCCTCAATTGACCCGATCGTTAACGATGAAGTGTTGGTTGAAATCTTGGTTGAGTTAGCCACTGTTTTCACATTCATTGCAAAGATCGGTAAGGCAACCTCTGGTAATGAGGGCTACGCTAAGATTTTGTCGAAAAAGTTATCCAATGACTTCTTCAAGTACGATAAGTACTTGGCAAACAATTTCCAGAACGAAGATATCATCACTCTTATTTCAGGGGTTAGACTTATGAGACAAGGTAAGTTCTTCCCAGAAGATAAATGGTTATCCTTGTACGCTATCATTGTTGAAGGTGGTTTGCTGGCGTTGGAACTTGTTAGACCATTGTTAATCAACAACTATATTCCTCCAATTGAAGAATCTGAAAAATTTGACAGAGTCCTTTGGGGTAATTACTTGAAGACCTTGTTAAAGTTGGGTGTTTTGGCTCCTGTTTCTATCGAACACTTATCTGATGTTCCAAGAAAGGCGTGTCAGCAAATCACTGGTACCATGCGTGACAGAATTGCCTTTTTGGTCAACGAAGCTTGGGATATGTTAGCTTGGGATGCTACCAAGGAAGATATCATTAGGTTTAACTTGAACAAGTTTGGTGGTTACCAAGTTGAATTCATCAGTAACGACTATGGCATCTTGCAAGAATTGATGTTGTTTGCCTTGCAAAGGAACGACGACTGTCAAAAAGTCAGTGTTAAAATCTTGTGGTCTATTATCATTTCTGAGTATATTTTGAGTGACAACATTATTGACATTGAAAAAGAATGTCTTGTTGGATTGCACGATATCTACTACAGAAATGCTTACAAGCCAAGTACTGTTGAGCAGCATCGCTTAATTGAAAGAATGAAGGTGACTATTAGATTGGACAGAGAAGATGAAGCCTTTGGTATTATTTACAACTTTATTGAAAGTTTGTGTGGGTTCTTGGATGTACTCAATGACTTAAACAGTGTTCCAGTTGGGCCTGAATTTGATGATGATAGAACATTCCATAAGTTGAACATCAATGCTTACTTGAAGAATGCCAACAAGCCTGAATTATTCCACTCTTTCATTAATTCTATGTACGAAGAAAACCTCAAGAAGAATGATTATATTCAAGCAGCCTTGAGTTTGGAACTTTTGGCTTCGACCTACTCATGGGACCATCATGTTATCTTGCCACCAAGTTTCAGACCTAAGTTCCCTGAACAAAGTTCGTTTGAAAGAAAGGAAGCTTTGGTCAAGATGATTGCCACTAACTATATTAAGGGTAACAGTTTGGAGAGAGCTACTGATACATACAATGAATTGTTAGATTCTTACAGTTCCCACACTTATGATTTGAAGAGTTTTGCCTATGTTCACAACAAATTGGCCAAGTTGTACTTGGATCTTGAATCCTCTGAAAAGTTGAGTTCCTCTTTCTTTAGGGTTGCCTTTATTGGTGCTGGTTTCCCTTCAAACATTAGAGGAAAGGAACAGATTTACGAAGGTTTGCCATTTGAACACATCACTTCTATTCATGAAAGATTATTGAGATTATACCCTGGTGCCAGAATTGTCTCTGATGATTCTGAAGCTCATGCTTTGAAGGAAAAGAACCAGACTGGTAGATACTTGCATGTCAGCGCTGTTGAACCGGTCAATGAACTTTCTGATAAGTTGTTCAACACGTCCATTGGTGTTAGACAATATGCTAGAAACAAGGATTTGAGATTCTTTACCACGATGAAGAAGATTCCTGGTGCTACCTCAGTCTTTGACTTGTGGACCGAGGAAACCACGTATGAAACAAATCTTTCGTTCCCAACTTTGATGAACAGAAGTGATATTAAGTTTGCCAAGGTGGTTAAGTTATCACCATTGGAAAACGCCATTAGAACTATTGTTAACAAGAATAACGATTTGATTCAGTTGGAAAGTTTGATCAATATGGCATTCAGAGAAAAGGCAGACTTTACCTCACTTTTCAACGATTTGTCGAGACAGCTTGCTGGTACTGTTGATTCTCCTGTTAATGGTGGTGTTGGGCAATACCGTACCTTCTTTACTGATCCTAAGTATGAAGACAATCCAGAGTACACTACAAAGATTAGATTCTTGAAGAATGCGTTCAATGATTTAGCCTTGATTTTGAACAGATGTTTGCACTTGCACGGTAAGTTGGTCAGCTCTTCGATGAAGAACTCGCATGATGCCTTAGTTGAATTGTACAAGAAGAACTTCAAGGAAGACATTACTGCCTTAAAGATTTCGACTGACTATGACACAGTTGCTTACAACCACAGTGCACCTCTGTTCCAACAGCTGCAACCACTGGCTTCATCCATTTCTGATAAGCGGTCAGTTACTGGCTCTATGTTGACAGGAACTGGTAGCTCTATCAGTGGAGCAAGATTGACCAGAACTACTTCGCAAACGTCCTCTGCCTCAAGCAACTCGGGTCTTTCTGGTCTTTCATCGAGCAAGTCTACTATTGATTCTTCTTTCAACTTCGTCAACAAGCAGAAGCGTACTGCCTTGAACTGGAGATCAAAGACTCAACAGTAGATTCCTATCTTACTTTTTTATACAAATTTTATTCTTTGCAGTCAAATGTATTCCACTTGCTTAGGTAATCGAAATTTGAAAATTCGTCAAGATGAAAATTCGAGCACAACTGTATATCTGTTCTAATACTTAACATCACATCTTCAATATGTTTAGATTTGCTGCTCGTGCTGCTCGCGTTTCCGTTGCCAGAACTTCTATGGTTGTCAAGCCAGTTCGTTTCTACGCTGTTGCTCCAATCACTAAGGATGAAGTAACTGCCCGTGCGTTTGAAGCGTTAAAGACTGTTGCTGCTTTGCAAGAATCCAAACTTACCACAGAAGCTTCATTCCAAAAGGACTTGGGTTTGGACTCCTTGGACACTGTTGAAGCCTTAGTTGCTTTGGAAGAAGAGTTTGACTTGGAAATCCCAGACAAGATCTCCGACGAAATTAAGACTGTCGGTGAAGCCATTGACTACATCTACGAAGAAGAACAAAAGTTATAAGCGTGCTGAGAGATACATTCTATGGCTGAAGAAGTAAGGCAGCGCTAGGGGCGGCTTTGTCCTATTCTGCCTCCTTTGTATATAATTTTTTGGCTGGTTAATGAAGAGATTTTTGAGAAATTTATCACTGTGTAGAAAACAGCCCTATTCCTGGTTAAGTTTTGCACCGCTTTGGTGAAGGGTTACGTAGAATGATCTAGTTTACTTTGCGAGCTTCTCATTGGTTGATCTATAGGGCATTGATCAACTTTGTGAGGAAAATTGTTTTTTTTCTTCTGGGGGTCACGTTTTTGGTGTTGCCTTCTTAGTAATTGTGTTACTGATTCAAGTAACCTTGGACCTTTTAAATAATTGGAAATGGCTAAGGAATTGATCTCAAATGATCTTCCAGCTTCATTAGGAGACAAACCTGACGATGACAAGCATGTCTATTCAGGTACTGAAGATGAAGATGACGACGATGACAAAGAACACAATGACGATAATGAACCCCTTCCAGTGCAATATCCAGGAACAGTTTTACCTGATACCAGGGTAGAAGAAATAGATGCAGACTACGACTTGGCAGCTGAGTATCCCGCAGATACCGAGTACGTAGATTTAGTGCATCTAAAGGTCAAGTCATTGGAGGATCTTGTTCTTTCCCGTTTTCAGAAGCTTGAAAGCTTAAATTTGAGACAGAACTTGATCGATTCAATAGTTGGAATTGATGAATTACCTGCCGAGACGATGGAAGAGTTGGATTTCTACGACAATAGAATCAATCATATTTCTTCTGACATCAAGAAATTGGTCAACTTGGTCAATTTGGACTTATCATTCAACAAGATCAAAAACATCAAGAACTTGGAAACATTGACCAAGTTGGAGAACTTGTACTTTGTACAGAACAGAATTAAGGAGATTAAGAACTTGGAAACATTGACTCAGTTGAAGAATTTGGAGTTGGGTGGTAACAAGATTGAAGATATAAGTGAGACCATGCTTCTGTTGGTCAATATCGAGCAGCTCTGGTTGGGCAAGAACAGAATTTCTCGGTTCCAGAATTTGCATAAGTTGACTAACTTGCGGGTTTTGTCGATTCAGTCTAATCGTATCACTAAGATAGAAGGTTTGGATCACTTGGTCAATTTGAAAGAATTATACTTATCACACAACGGCATCGAAAAGATAGAAAACTTGGACAATAATGTAAACTTGGAGGTGTTGGATGTTACATCTAACAAACTCACGACGTTAGATAACTTGTCACACTTGACCAACTTGACTGATTTCTGGTGTTCCTATAATCAAATCTCTGATTTTGAAAACATTGGCAAGGAGTTGGCAAAGTTACCTGAGTTAGATACGGTTTACTTTGAAGGAAATCCTATTCAGTTACAAAATCCAACGGCCTATAGACGGAAACTAAAGTTGTACTTGGGCCCATCATTGAATAAGATCGATGCTACATTCTTGTCAGCTTAAAAATATATTGCGGTATTGATGTTTTGGGATTTTTACATTAAAAGTAAACGATAGAAACTCATTAGCATTTACTTATTTCATAATATTTGAACCGTGCAGTTTCTCTGTGTACCTAAAATCATAAGCATGGTTGTTTGTTTATCTGTTAGAAATGGCTGGTAAAATCGACATTACCTGGTGGCCAGTAGCAAGTGGCTGCGAAATTTATACAAAAATACAAAAATAACAAGAATCTACTAAAATATGACAGACACAAATCTCTAAAAGAAACCCAACAATTTATAGTTTGAATCGGAGATTACTAGTTTCCACAAGTTGATTGAAAATGTTGACAGCAAGTTACCACTAGGCACTGAATACCACATGGTAGAAATGAACGAGAATATACCTCCGTTTGATATTACGTTTAAATACTTAGGGTAGTTCCCTCTGTCTATTATATATAAAAGTCTTATTCGAGATTATTGTCCTCTGTTCTGTAGTTATCCAAGACAATTCTGTAGATAAAGGACGGCGCAAACCCTCCGACATTGGTAATATAAATATCAATGTGGTCTGGTGGTATGTAGTTATCCAAGGGATTAGCGACGACTTCAACATTGTCCAAGAGTTGGAAGTCGTCGTAGTTCATTACCTTTCCCGAGTTACCTACCTCAATGAGATCATCTCTATTGAAAGGGTATAATGGAGATAACTTGTACAACCCAGCTACAGCAAACACGGGTGTACGGTGTTCCTTGGCACATTCGACGACATTGGCAACTCCCGAGTTGGCCATACATCCCCCGTTGGCAAACACAGCATTGGATCCTATTATAACCTTTCCAACACGGGACATGACGGCGTATATGGTGGTATCAGGTATCAAAATGGTTTCGATCTTGTGGTCCACCAAAGTTTTAACAAACTTATGGGCTCGGTTTACGTCGTTGGGATAGTTCTCTGTCACCAAGACAGAGAACTTTCTCTTTGCTCTGGCCTTGATTAAGAACTGCAACACAGTTTCCGAGTTGGGTGTGGTAGTCAATAAGATTTCGTTGTCATGGATCAAGTCTACGGACATTGTCTCTAATCCGTCATTAACGTTCGAAATTTCGTCTACCAAATCTCGAATGCCCTGGATAATTATGGCACGCATGTCGCTCATCTGCTTCTTCAGCTGGTTGTGTTGTTCCTTGTGGTTGGTGTTATTGGTGGTGGAAAGCAAGCTGAACATTGAGCTCAACATTGGCGTGTTGGTAGAATCCGCATGCTCCGTCTCAATTTCGTCTCTGATCAATGCCAATACTCTCCTGACAATATTTCCTGTTATTATCTGTCTTGGCTGTGCTTTATGAATAATGGTCCCAACCTTTCTTATGACCGAGATCAAGTCATATGGGTTAGTCCACCGGGCAGCTGAGATGACTTTCATCAACAACTGTGCGATGGCCAATGCAACATCCTTGTCTCCTTCAAACTGGTGACGCTTCAAACTGGAAACCACTGGGTCGATTAACGACAAGATTTCCGGAGTGACAAGTGACGACGACATGCTGAATTGTATAACAATCCCTCTGATAATCAAGTAATGAAAAAAAAACGACGTCTTTAACTTAGGAGAAAAAAAATAGTTGTAACAAAATAGCACTAATACACGACCAATCCAGTCTATCAAACCATGTCTGTCATAGTACAATGTTTGGACACGCTCTATGACTACTCGCCGAAGTTTCGAGTATCAATTGATCTTATCCAGCGTCTAGCCCAAAGTCTACACTTGGAAACGTTTGTAGACACGCTTGGATACACGGTTGACTCATCCAAGAAGGACACTCAAAGACTATCGATCGCTGGGTCTTTCATCTTGATTGATGTGGACTTTAAAGACGATAAAATCATTTCTGTGTCCATGTCGAGTCCTGAAGACCAGATGACCCGTGAACAAGGGGATTACATCCAGTCGAAACAGGAAGTTGAGGATATAACCAAATTGTGTTTGGACGTGACAAAGTCACCGCTTTCGTTCCTTAAAAAGTCTACCGCAGAAGCAATCATCCTTGAAAACTTACAACAGGAAGTATTGAACCAATTTCCACTGAATCTCAAGTACTTGGCCAACATTGATCAATTGCTGACTTCGAATTCGAACCTCTTCTTGTATCTCGAGAAAGTGGCCTTGTTACTCTACGAAATATCAGTGCTCGAAGGTGTCGAGCAGCAACAACTGGACGACTGGCTTGTACTTCTGGGTTATCTGAACAGTGTGGGGAAAATTTCTTTGAATCATCCTTCTGGAGGCCAAGTCGGACTCTTTTCCACATTCTGGAGAGATTCAAAGTACATATACCATGAAGATAACAACTTGAATAGCACAGAGTACCGCTTGGTGTTGGGTATAGTTCCTACTGAGAAAGCCACCCCAGTGGACTGTTTAACTCAAAATAAAGATGTTGTATGGGACATAGGTGGGAAGAAGTATACATTTGATTTTGCTACAACAGGCGCAATATCGCCCAAATGGACTCTTGTATCGAACCTAAATCATCCGGTGCATGTTCCAAAGATTGTAGCGGACTTCCTTGGATTGAAGTACTTCATTTCCCAGGATCGACAACAGAGTGACATTCAGGGGTTACTAGCCAAATTGGCCCGAGATAACAACAATGAGGAAGATGAAGGAGTTACCCATGAAATAGATGGATTGCCTTTGACCATAGTGCACGAATTAGTCGACAATGAGTTTGTTCTGATGTGCGGAGTTTCAATCAATGCCATCACCGATTTACCTCCAATCATATCGTTGTTGCGTAACTTTATTGTGTTGACCAACATTTATAGTAATATCATAAGTGATTGGTCCGAGCCCCATAAGACTAGTGCCAGGTCCAGACGAGGATCGAAGGTAGCCAATGCTGAATTGTCAGAGGAATTAAAACAGAGATTGAAGGAGTCGCTCAAGTTGTCGTATGACGTGACAGACGAAGAATTATTGGGTTTGAACGCACTTACAGACCCAGCGTTTACCGTGGCAAAGGACGACGTCGATATCGAGCAATTTTTGAAGGAATCAAGTCCGAAGAAACCCCACTTGCGCCTCCGACTCGTTGAAATCGACTTGGTTTCCCCACATAAAGACTTATTGTTGGCATTAGAAGGAGAAGTCAACATTAGTTTCCGTATCAGCAATGGTCAGATATTGTCGATACCGAGTGATGATATGGAAATCGACGGTTCCAAGCAAGAGAAGTTTATCAAGGCGTTGAGTTTGACGGAAGATTTGGTGCTGAGTTATAAACACGTTTACTATATACAACCATAAGAACCTAGAGCTTAACTCCAATGTGAATACTGGCAACGCCAAAAGTCAAGTTTTCGTAGCCCTTTTCAGGAACGTAAAAGCCTGCCTTTTCAATCATGCCCTTAAATTCCTCCTGGCGAGGGAATCTTTGGATACTTTCCACCAAGTATTGGTAAGAGTCTCTATCGTTCGCAATCAATTGACCCATCAATGGCAAAAGAGAGAACGAATAGGCTTGGTATGCATAGTCTATAACAGGGTTTTCGACATGGGAGAATTCCAAACAGGCAAAGATTCCACCTGGTCTCAATACTCTGTAGGCAGTGTCCAAACCGGCCTGGATATTGGTAAAGTTTCTGATACCAAAGGCAATTGTGTACACGTCCTTCGAGTTGTCGGGGATCTGGTCCATAACTTCTCCATTCTGGACAAGGAACTTGACACGGTCAGATCCATCGTTCCACTCAGTGTTCTTGAACCTAAGTTCACCTTCTCTCAACATATCGGCATTGATATCAGCCACAGTCATTGTAGATTGTCTGTCGTTGTATTTGCTTGCAGCGTGCTCCAAGAGACCAAACGCGATATCTCCCGTACCACCAGCCACATCCAAGAAATCAAGTGGTCTGTTTGAGCCAGGTCTCATACCAGCATCTAACCGATTGATGAAATGGCTTTTCCACAAACGATGGACTCCCATTGACATTGCATCGTTCATCACGTCGTAGTTGGATGCGACCGAAGAGAAAACACTGCCAACAAGCTTCTCTTTGTCTTCCTTATTAACTGTTTTGTACCCAAAGTGTGTGGTTTTGTCGTCCGACATGCTCCGGATGCCTCCACGGACAAACGCAGCACTGCGGATACCACCGAGCGGGCGTAACGTTCTAAGAGCAGACATGATGGCGTGGTGGAATTGGTGAAATTTTTATTCGCACTTAGTGTTAATGGGGGAAAAAAGCTTCTCAATTGTCTCTTGTCTTACATACTTATACACCTCTAGTGGTTTAATATACAATTTAAGCTTGAACAACTCTGACAGTGTTGGAGTGACCGGAACCTCTAGTCCAACCTTGGACAGTGACAATGGAGTCACCCTTGTTGATGATACCCAATTCAATGGCTTCTGAAACAGCCCATCTCAATCTGTTTTCAACATCTTCTTGCCAGTTTTCAACCTTGTTCTTGGTGTAGATAAATGGATACACACCTCTGTACAAGTGACAGTATCTGGCACTTCTTGGGTTTCTGGTAACCATCATGATTGGAACGTTTGGTTTGTATTTGGAGACCAATCTGGCAGACGAACCAGAGGTGGACAAGACGACAATAGCCTTCGCATCTTGCTCGTAGGCAGCAGAAACAGCAGCAAGAGCAACGGTTTCGGTGGTTGGAGTTGGCTTCTGGGCCAAAGCTCTGATTTCATTGTGCAAAGCTGGGTATGCAATGGCCTTTTCGGCAATGATGGCAGTGTTATGCATCATAGAAACGGCTTCAAATGGATAGTTACCCTTGGCAGTTTCACCAGACAACATAACACAGTCAGAACCATCCAAGATAGCGTTACCGACATCAGAAACTTCGGCTCTGGTTGGTCTTGGGTTGTAGGTCATCGACTCCAACATTTGGGTAGCACAAATAACTGGCTTGGCAGCCAAGTTACACTTAGCAATCAATTGCTTTTGGACAATAAACACCATTGGGGCTGGGATTTCAATACCCAAGTCACCTCTGGCAACCATAACACCGTCTGTTTCACGCAAAATGTCGTCAAAGTTGTTGACACCTTGTTGGTTTTCAATCTTAGCAATGATTTGGATGTCCTTACCGTCTTCACCCAAAACCTTTCTAATTTCTTGAATGTCGTGGCCGGATCTGATGAAAGAAGCAAAGATCATGTGGACACCATTCTTGACACCGAATCTGATGTCGGCCTTGTCCTTTTCTGACAAGGCTGGCAAGTCAACATCAGTACCTGGCAAGTTGACACCCTTGTGGGAGCAGATCTTACCGGCATTAACCGATCTGACCTTCAAAGTCTTCTCGTCAACGACTTCCAAGACTTCGAACGATAAGACACCATCATCAATGTAGATGATCTTACCAGCAGAAATAACCTTGGTGATGTTCTTGTAGTCCAAGTACATGACCTTGTCATCACACTTTTTAGCGTAGGATTCGTCGGTGGTGAAAGTCATTTCGTGGTTTGGTGGAATAGGGAATTCCTGGTCATCAACGGTGGTACCGGTTCTGATTTCTGGCCCTTTGGTGTCCAAGGCAATGGCAAGAGGACGGCCCTTATATATTTCTTCAGACTTCTTGGCATTGTCAATGACACTCTGGTGGTATTCGTAAGAACCGTGGGAAAAGTTCATACGGACAATGTTGAGACCAGCCTTTCTCAACTTGACCATAACTTCTGCGTTGTTGGTCTTTGGACCGATTGTTCCGATGATGGAAGAACGACGAAGAGCCTTGTTAGGAGTTTCACTGACGTCCAATTGGGTTATCCAAGAAAAGTGGTTCGACATGTTTAAGATAGGATTTAATTAAAAGATAAAAAAGATGCGAATCTCGCTTTCCTCCGATGGCTGCTCTGCACTATTTATATATTTTCGAAGGCCTCGTTAAAATTTTTTCTACCCGGTTTTCTGTGAGCCGGACCATCTGATGGTACCACGGGTATGGTGATGGCGTGGTGCAGCTGCGTAGCAAGTACTCCTTGTAGCACTTTGTAGACTGGAACCAGATGATGGAACTAAGACCCTTTCTTTTAAAGGTCCAGTATGGTGGTGCTCGAGTTCAACCGGACTGGCCGTTCCATTACAGGATGTTACAATCTATCATCGTCATCTTCATTCATTTGGCAAAAAAAACTTCAATATAAAACGGAATCGGGCCGTCAACATGGTTATTGCATTTTCCCGTTCTGAAACTTTCTATCTCCAGACTTCCCGTAACTAGCGCTGCTAACACGGGGTCACCTCTTGGCTCCAGGGCTTCTCTGATCCAGCGGTTCCACTCCGAGCCCGCGCGCTTAGCAACTTCGGAATCGGAGTTTTTTTTTGCAGTGTGCGACAAGGGATATCAATGTGCAGGCATAGTTATATTAGTGTAGCCCCTCCCCCTTCTGCCCCTCTTTTCTCTGTTTTAATGCAGAGAGGCAATAGAGATAAATGAGTATCCAAAGTTTACTTTCTTTTGGATAATATTTTACTTCTTATCGATTACTATTCCCCACTCGCGTCGAAACCTTATACTTGTGCTTCTCCAAGCGGGCTACTGCCAGAAGGAGGACGGAACAGAAATGACAGGAATTTTCGTATTTGTTTCTGCTGTCGAGAAAGAAATATTTTTAAAAAAATAAAAAGAAACGAAGAATTGATAGAAAAAAAGCCATATGAAAAGATGAAACCTGTAAAAAGACTTGTTACCTTCTCTTGTTATTCAACCTGCAAATAAGGCGTCTTGTTATCGATGGTCGTCCCAATATTGATAGGCATTGGGGCCACTGTGGCCGCTCTAGCTACCAAATCAACACTTTCAGCATACAGAAAATATCTCCTTCTTACTCCACAAATGATTGCATCCCTCAACAACATAAACCTCGTCAACCACGACGACGAAGTACGAGATACCAATCTTACCAGGGACCCTAATTGGGCTCATACGCGATTTCTCCGCAAACACTACCCAAACACGGGATTCAAGGACCCGATGACAGAACAGGAGGCATTGCTTGTGTTGGGAATTGAAGGCGACGATATCGTGAGGTTCAACAAGTCGCTTCTTCGGCAACGGTATCGGCAGTTAATGATATTGAACCATCCTGACAAGAACGGCAGCCAGTATATTAGCCAGAGGATCAACCAGGCTAAGGATGTCTTGGAAAACAGCTACATGTTCAAAAACTCGAAATAATGTCATGTCCTATTTCTCTTCTTCTTTTGTATATAAATTTACTTTAATTGCCATTGGCCTGTTTCGCCTTCTCCTTTCCCCCTTCAAAGTTCTGTCTCACCCTCAAGTAGTGTTCCAACTCTTCAGCACTCACTGATGGACTCAATTCCGACTGTGCTTTTTCAAAATCTTGCATCTTCACCAAAACGTTGATATCGTCTTCGGTTGCAACATTATCAAACCACCATCTTGCAGAGATCTCAGGCTTTTCTTGAGCCCGTAAGTCGTCATTGTACAGCTTGATCTTGGCATCCACTTCATTTGCAACTCGTGTCATGGCATTTAACATCGAATCAGAACATAATGCATAAAAATCAGCACCCGTAAACGTAAATGAACACCCTTCAGCGAGCTTGGGCAAGTCGACATCGTCATCCAACTTGAACTTTCTCGTCAATGCTTCCAAGATTTTGGTTTGCTTATCATTGGTATCGGATATTCCAAGATACAACATTTTATCGAACCGCCCTGGTCTCAACAACGCTTCATCCAATAAATCGGGCCTATTGGTAGCCCCGACAACAAAAACACCATCACCTCCATCACCTCCACTCATGCCATCCAACTCAGCCAACAATTGCGATACAATTCTGTCCATAACACCCCCAGAATCACCTTGGTTTCCTCTCTTTGGTGCTACCGAATCCAACTCATCAAAGAAGATAACACATGGCTTGGCATCTCTGGCACGCTGGAAAACCCGACGAACATTAGCTTCAGACTCACCAATGTACATATTTAACAATTCAGGTCCCTTCACACTGAAGAAGTTCAAGGAAAAGTTTGTAGCAATCGCCTTAGCCAACAAAGTCTTACCGGTACCAGGTGGACCATAAAACAAAATACCACTTCTCTTTTTTAACCCATTGTTAAATAACTCAGGGTGCTTCAAAGGCATGTCAATGGTATCTAAAATTTCATCCTTCACCAAGTCCAAACCCCCGATATCCTCCCACTTGACGTTGGGAATTCGAGGTGCCCCAATAGAGTCACTAAATTGATTACGTGCTTCATTGATAGCAGCACTAAAGTCATCAGGAATCCAAGTAATCACCCCACCGTTGCCAACCCGAACCAAGCTGCCCAATGTACGGTTACTCTGCTTAGCAAGTTTCGATAACCTTTGAATTGCTAATTTCTTGGACTTCTTGATGATAGAAATCAAATCACGCGGAGTCAACCCTGCTGACTGTAAGGCTAATGTCTTAAAGTTAATATCCTTCCGCAATACATATTGCAAGGAAGTTATATCGCCAACACTCAAGTCCACAGGAGGATCATGAATCACTTCTTTAACAACTTGTGTTTCGTTACCTATCAAAAACTTGAATATATCCAATCTTTCTGATTCAGTGGGAACATTAAATGTGATATTAAACTTAACCATCAGTTTAATATTATCATTGACCTTGTCATAGTCGTTATTACTCAACACAATACACAAATTTGAGTGTTTGCTCAAATAATCATGCAAAGTTTGGACTATTTTGAGAGACAAGGACGTATGAATCGATGAGTTTTGATCATTAGAATCAACCTGAGGACACAAACTCTCAATATGCTTTAAATAAATAACGTGGAAGGCAGAAGAATTTAATGGAGCGCTTGAAATGAGCTTATCAATCTTACCAGCCAATAAGCCGATAGTTTTCAATTCTTGCCCTGGGTTTATCAACTCAAACGCATCAAGCTCAATCAAGTTCAACCCAAGTTCATCTGCCAAGTTTCTCACCAAGGAACTTTTACCAATACCTCTACTCAAAGAACTCAACATTACAGTTGTCTTCAAGTTGTGGGTGGAATTTAGACACGTTTGAACAATCTTCTTAAGCTCCTGAGCATATGAAAAGTTTCCTGATTCCAAATGGCGATTAAAATCAAATATTGGTGGTAGGTTCAAGTATCTGTACCACTGAGAAGTTTCATTGGGTGGTAATCTGACAAACTCAGTTCCAGAAGAAACCGACATAGTCATGTTCGGATCAATGATATATTGACTAGATTCCTGTGAACCTTTAACATCAACAATCTTGAACCATGCAACAGCGTCAGGATCGCCGGTAGGAATGACATTTTCACTTCCATCATCGACATTGTCTTCTCCTTCGTGGTCTTCAACATTATCAAACATCGTCTTGGCCAATACTGAATCAATTACTACGGGCAAAATATCACCCTTTTGAACACACTTGAATTGATTGCTGAGAGTGGTTTTCAAGCTGGAAAAGAATGAATGCTGATATGTTTTGTCCATGGTTATCTGGGACGATAATCTTGAAATGGTTACAGACTCAGCTATAGGGATCAATTCCGAAAACTGAGTAATGTTTTTCTTATCAATTGGTTCAAAATGAACCGGTTCCTGATTCAAGTTCAAATTGATGACCAAAATAGGAGATAAATATACATTTCCAACACCAGCAAAGTTGTTTGGCTCTGCCAAAGTAAAGATCTTGACAAGAATGCTTCCACCAGGATAGACCAATTTGACCACATCACCAGCATAAACTGGAAACCCAAAACCAAAAAGATCTCTGGAGTTGACAAAGACATACAACTCAGAGTCTTCCTTCGCGTACTTAGAATCGACAGAAATTTTAGCTGGTAACGACTTTACCTTGAATTCTGGGAACGCAGTGCCTTCAGTCTGAGGAGTAAATTGCAATTTAGAAGTTAAGTAACATGACAAGTCAAGATCGGTTTCTTCCTCGATCTCAGTTTCATCTTCAGAGCTCTCGTCGTCGTCATATTGTAGTTCACTGTCTTTAATCAAGATGATACTGGTTTCATTATTGACCAAACCTTGTGATACAGGCTCACAGAGCTTAACCTTACCGTTTATAGCTCGAATGCTATCGTTGGAATTAACCACACCAGCAGAATGAACGAGGTATTGGTTCAAGAACAGGTTTCTTAAAGAATCGTGGGGTTTATCAGACAACACCGAATATATCTCCGACGGTACGGATATGTATACCTTGTGCAAATGTGGAATATCACGAGAGTCAACTGATTGAATAATGGCGGAATCTAGCGTCAATTCATCCACGTTGAAGTGGGCCAAATTGGTGTTGTTGATGAATTTGATGAGGTTCTGCTGGCATTCAAAGTCTACCGACGTTACCTTAAATATCTGGAATGTCTTGAAGTAGTGGGGCGACCCTAACAACTTTACTAAGACAAATTTGTTGCTATTACTATCATCTGAATTGGGAAAAAGCTTGTTGAACAAGTCAATTGACAACTCTAAACCATCATATGTATTGAGTGAATGGTTACTAACAAAACTCACGGTCGCAATTGTCGATACCGACATAGCAATATCGGAAACTGCAGATGGCATGCCTAGTCAGTAGTGAATGAAAAGTAACGGCTCGTCGACAATAAAACTCGGTCCAGCCTCGGGTGAATTGTGGGGACCACGAACCTGCAGATAAACCACTAGCATTGGCCATACGGAGAACCAACACCAGTCTACGACTAATCTAATCTATTGAATTGCAGACTTATATCTCTTCAGTTAATATCAAAATGTTCATATATATATATATATTTCGGGATTAAAGGTAACAACCTGTTTAAATTTAAACCAATACAATTAATTCCTTTTGTAAAATCCCAATAAAACATGTTAATATTTTGCAACAAAGCTGAGAAGAAATTTCCAAATATTTCCTACTTGTAACATTTTTACCTCGTTCAAGATCTTCCTTGTTTATTTCAATACAGAGCTCAGTATAATGTTGTCACTATATAAGAGAGTTGCAAAACCCGCAAACCTACAAAAATAAAGCAACAGTTACCCGGACAAACAATTTTGTTACGTTTAAAAACCCAGCGAAAATCATCGATGGTTCCTAGTTAGTTCAACTTTATGTTGGAGAGAAAGGATGAATATGTTTAGACAAACTCAGCCAATAGGTGTTGGATGAGGTTTTCTTTGCTTCATATCGTCCTCTATCTCTTTTTTATTCAAAGAATGGTATGTCTTAGTCCAATCCTATACGTGATGATAATCTTTGTTTTTTATACCGTTAAAGAGCTTTCTTGGAGGTCGTTACCGTTTTGGTTACACATGGCTTCTATTGCTATGATCTGGTATTTTTGTCATAGTTACACTGATTATAGGTTTTTGAATTGAATCTTTACTAACTAAAAGGATAATAACATATATCAGATGAATTAGTAGTAATGTTTCTCGTAGTTGACTATACACCCTAAACACTCTAACGGCGCTGGTTCGTACTCTTTTGATACATGGCCAGCCCGTAGATTCATTGACTCTCTCTTTTTTTTCTGAACTGCAATGTCCCGTAAACTGTGACTTACCCTTCGACATCGCAGCTTGTATCTAGCCTTCTCTACTCAATATCTACATCTCTCTAGCATTCATCCAGAGTTCATTCACTGGTTCTGAAAATTACCTCTTTTATATATTTAAAATCCAATAGATTCTAATTAAGCTTCATCTTCATCGACGACAACAGTTTGCAAACCCTTGGTGGTTGGGACGGTGACTGGTTCAACGAAAGCAAACAACTTTTCCTTGGCGTCTTCTTCGTCGTTTCTCTTTCTAGAGATTCTCAATCTCAATCTGTGTTGGACACCTTGGACACCTCTAGACCACAATTGAACGTTGAGCTTTGGGTCTAATCTGACATCAGAGGTACCCATGTGCAAAGTGGCAAACTTCTTGATTTCCTTGACAGCCTTTGGAGCTCTCTTCTTGAAGTGGACACCGTGTAACTAGATTGTTAGTATTGTTATTCATTTCATCGGGTCATAAGTTCATGGTACCGACGCCATCTCTAACGATTGGGTTCGGTTCATTCGTTCCATCTCTGGGGATTCAGATATTGTTTATTACATACTCTTTTGTGCAAGTTGATGGTGTATTCACGGGTAACAACGTCTTGTAAAGCCATTATGGAAACTGTTGATGATTAACTAAAAGCTGGAACAAAAACACTTTTATGATACTTGAAAAATTTTGGGATTGACCAGGAGCGAAAAAAAGAAAATTTTCGGATTGGGGAATTAACTATTGAGGTAAGGGCGCGACACCACTTAGAACAAAGTGCTTTATTAAAAGAGTGTATATAAATAGCATGTGACTGATAATTAATTTAGGGCAACAACCCTAAGTTGCGAATTTGTTCCCATTTAAAGGTAGGTATTTTAGACCAACCGGGAACATTGACTTATTCTAGGCCATAGACCTTGAAAATATACCTGTAACTCGTATTTAGCACGCTTCCATAAATGGTTTCTATTGATGCTGGGGGTGTCTGTATGGTGTCTTTTTCATTAACCAACTGGGAATCCCTGAGTTCTAGATTTGGGAAACGATTCAATAAGTCCCACAATCCCATGGTGGAGCAGATGATTCTATTTGTAATACTTTTTTCCTTAACTAACTGATGTAAGTCAGTTAAGGTGGTGATTTTGGTATCAATCGTTTCAGATGAAGTGAGTGATGGCAGCACCGTTTTGAGAACATATGCCAATGCTTCTCTGGTTTCTGGAAGCAATGTGGCAAACAATGGCTGATGCCTTGTCTCGAGATCTGTAATCTTTGCACCTTTGTCAAAGAGGAGTCCTGATTCAACTATGATGAATAGTAATGTTATGTTAGAAAGGTATTGTGCATAGTCTGGGTTCTTTAGATGTACCAACTCGTCCCGTAGGCCCTGTAAGTAATTTACCAATACCAAATTATTCTTTGTCACCTTTAGTATTGCAGCTATATCGTAACTCAAGTTGACAAGCTTCATCTTGGCATCCTTGGTAGCCGAAGCTTTCAGTCTAAGTTGATAAGTTAATTTGTAAAGTTCATTGACCAAGTTCATGGTGGGAAGTGATTTCAAACGGAGCATCAATACTAATAAGCTATGACAGATAGTCAGGTCGTTATTCTTTGGCAAGGGATAAATGGGTTGAGGTGGAGCCGATAAAGATGAATTTGATCTAGCCCGTTGCGATACGGGGATAGACGGGGCCATCGTGTTGGCATTTTCGTGTAAATACAAGGCATTACACAAGTTAACAGCTTCCTTCTTGGCCAAGCCCAATTGGTCGTTGAATAGATGGAGAAGTAATCGGACTTCCCAGACTTGTAGTGTCTCCAGTAGAGATAGCTGATCAGAACGGATGAAATGGTACGTAGAGTTTATCTGAGACGTGTAGTCGGAGCCAAAATGGGTAAGCAACTCTGAAAGCAGAGATTCCTTGTGAGATTCATCGGGGATCTTGACAAACAATGATGAATTTGTTAAATGGGACATGTGCAAATAAGTTTAGAATAATATAAAATTGATGATCGCGCCATCCATAATACCCAAAACATTTCTAGTTACATGTCCCATAACGATCTAATACGAGAAGCCAAGATCAACCAAGGTGGCCAATTGAAACGGTCAGCAGCATACTCACGTCAATTGATCAACACTGTGGCGGCGTTGGTCAAGGCCAACTCTGAAGCCGAATCCAATAGTCTTATTGATAAGATAACGACGATCCACCAGCTCAACAGCGATATTGACCGCCAGTTGAACGAGGATATTGCCCATAACTTCCAGGAGTTGATCAAGTGCAAACAGGATCTTCAGGCGTTGATAGACAAATGTGACCGAATTATTGCACGCCGCGGACTGAACCTTATCACTGATCTCCAGTCACGGGCTGAGATGCTTGACCAGGAGCTTCGAATCTTGGAGAATACATTGAAGTTGGTCAAGACAAACAGAGGAAGTTAACCACACAGAAAAAGGCTTTCAATTTATAAAAAAATTTGTATTAATCATTATCTACCTTTTACTAGGTCTAAGGCAATCCCCTAGCTGCCCGGTCCCATTTTTCATCGGCTATCCAGCCTGCATTTATGATCTTGACCAAGTCAACCAAGTTGATGCGTTTATCATTCTTCAACACCCGTCCCTTATCGACCAAGAACTGGTACACCTTGACGTATGATTCACGAGGAATATGTGCGATCGTCAGCAGATGGTGGTCGTGTGACAGTGCCTCTGGGTTCAGTGAATGAAGCCACTTTTTGCGACGGTACTCCCAAAGGGTTTCTCCCACATTAATTTCGTGCTGCTTCGACTGGGCTGCTTCAAACTCCTCACGCAACTTGCACACATCGAGCTCGTGGAAAGTTATGTCGTCACCCCAAACACTTTCGTCACCGTCTTCCCTGACGGTGTCGGTGGCTAGCGACGGCGTTTGCCGTATGATATCTTCGAGAGTGACGGGTTTGTCCGAGACCATCGTAGATGACGACTTGACGTCGGCGTTTGGAGCTGGAGCTGGAGCTGATGCTGTGTTGGTTGACAGTTGGTGGTTTTCTGCCATCTTGTCCAAGTTCTGGAACTTTTTGTACTTTTCCAAGAACAGCTCTTCAGCGGAGTTGTGAAGCTTGTTGTTTTTTATTAGTTTGTCCAAAAACTCGTCGCTGTCGCTGTCCACAAACAAGTCCTCGACAGAGTTGGGCCCAGAAACTGCAAAGACTTCGTCTGAGATGGAACGGACTCTCAGGAAAAAGAGGTGGAGCTCGCCTGAAATGCGTTTAAAGAAACCCTTTTTCTTTGATAGCGATGCGGATGATGGCTTGGTACGAAGCGTGTGGAGCGAGCGGGTTTTCCTCAAAGCAGCGGACAGTGGAACTGAAGTTGTGGACGTCACTTTCGAAGTAAGTGCATGAGACATGGAACGGTCCGTTTGGGGATTATTACACACTTCTGTTCTTTTCGTAGGTGTACGAGTCCCGTATCCAATTTTTTTTTTAATCAGTCGTTCGATATTTGTCCGGACCGAATGGAGACGTCGCAACGAAAAAGTAAAAATAAAGTGTGGAGTGAGATGATGAGAACGAGAAATGTTACCAGGTTAAACAAGGAAAAGTTTAACTGATGTTAGGTTCTGATTCCCGGTGCCCAGTCACTAGTTAACGAAGGTCACGTTTAGCGATATCGGCATTTTCCTTTTTTATTTTTTTTTTTTTTAAGATGAAACGAGGTTGCTACAAAGCATCGGCGGGAAGGATGTCATGCCATCTTGCGGCCCTTAGCAGCAGATCTATAGTTTCTCGTTGTTGTTGAGATATATACCAAATATTCATAGTTGACAAAAATCTCTACTCTCGCTAATGTACCTTATTCATGCTCACATAAAGTGTCTCATTGTTTTTTTAAGCTTTCCTGTTTCTTTTCTAGTTTTTGTTATCGCTTCAGACTTTATTAGCTTTGTCGATAGAATTTCTTATCAGAGTCATGTAGATTTAATACATATAGTAGAGATAATTGGGTACTTTTAATTTTGCAATGGTTATACAACCAGATCAAGATTTCTCTTTATTTCTAAACTGGAACGTAGTTTTGGCAATGATTTATTTTGCTCGATAACTAATATCGATAAATGTCATAAATTACAAACTAGTAATAATACCCCACTAAATGATATCGACGCGCATGCGTTAGAGCAAACCAATATTAACAAAGAGTTGGTGATTGATTGCTAAACGAAGCTTATTACGGCTATAGTTGATGAAATGATTAAATTATTTCCTAAAATAATAATTTTGTAAAAAGCTGAAAAGTACTCTTCCAAATATAAACATCAATATAAATGAAACATAAGAATAGTAGTCAATGAAATATTTTGAAAAAGATCAGTATAAGTCAAATATCTTCACTGTAACATACTTTGTTCCAAGCAGTACATATTTTGATATAAATTACCCATCAACTGTAACCTTCATCTCTTCTTTCTCGATCGGCCTCTATAAGAGTATAGTTTTTGTCAAAAATTTTATTAAGAGAAGTAACTACAGTACACTCCAAATTAGTTCACTATAAAAGGCAATATTCTCTTACTTATAATAAATCACTATATTGAAGTCTTCCCACTACTTTCAGTTTCACTTGCATTCGACTTACTATAACAAAGTTGCGACCTTCTTGAAATAAACTGAATTATTTTTTAGTGAACTTGTAAGTTTTCGTAAAAATGTCTCACCCTAATAAACTAGTCGTTAGAGTTCTTGGCTAAGGGCAACAAAAATTCTAATGTTCGTCGAAATCAAAGTAATCAGAAATGCTTGTTCCAGAACAAATGGAGGAAGCTTCAATGTTTGAAGAGTTAAATGAATTCATTTCAAAGATCAAAACATGCACTCAAAAAGATTTACCTCAATTATTGGCAGAATTCAAGTTTGAACGTACTGGTCTCGATCAAAATTGGGTTGGTGTTTTGAACCGATTTGACGGGATTTATGAGAGTTTCATATCCAAATACTTGTTAGATCAAGAAACATTCAGATATAGAGAGATTTTACCTGAGGATAAAGTGGTATTGTACTCGTGCCTTCAGTTTAGCACAAAACTATTACAAAGAATCAATGGCTACAACTCATTTAAAAGTGACGATAGACTCGGTTACTTGATGAAAGCCAATGAAGCTGATATTATTTTAGGAACGATTCAATTGATCAGTTGTCGGAGATCTTCATTCAATAAATCATTGCGGAACGATATGGAACTCCAAAAGCAATTATTAATGCTAGCAACCTCATTTCCACCCACCTTTCCTGATAGTTATAGTGGGTGCCAACTGTATTACTCTGACGTTTTTGCTACGAATTTTCCAGAGGAATGGAAGAAAATTTTCTTCAAGTATAATGACGGTGCTTCCAAATTTTCATTAAGTCTGGCTTCCGTGGATAGTCTCTCCATTGAGCAAATATTCAGCGAAGCAGTCAATGAGATTCCACAACAACATTGGTCCGAGTTTTGTATGAGAGTGTGGACTGCTAAGTCCTTTCAAAATGATTCAGACGAATCTGTTCAATTAAGAGAAACTGTCTTTCAAATAAACCTAATGGCTATTGCAGTTTGTGTCGACTGGGATGTTGAGGAACTAGCTATCTTGATAGATTCGGAATCATTCTTTGTTAAATCATTGGTTGGATTGATTCTTCCAGAAAACTTTGAAAAAATTCCCAACACTGTGTATTCTAGTGCTACTTGCGTTTTCTTAAGTATGGCAAAGAAAACAGGGCATGTTCTATTTTTTAATGTGAAACAAGAGATTGATGTCAAATTCTTTCGTCTATTCTTGAAGGATATTAGAAAGAGAGAAGAAGAAAAGGAATCAAAATATTGTGAAACTGGATTCGCTAACATTCTATCAATTTTAAATTATTTTGGGACCATGCTTGAGTCGCACGACGCCAGTCTATTAATGATAGATCTTTTGCAATATTTAAAAAGTGGCTCGAAGCATGCATGTATCAATAAGATTGTTGTTAGAAGTGTTGAAACTTTGCAGAATAATTGTGACCTGTTTTTGGAAAATAGTGGAATGAAAATATTAATTGGGTGTATCATTGATGAAGTAGACTTGGTGTTACAAAATCAGTTATTATTTGAGGATAACGAGGAGTTCCTTCTCTCATTATTAGGCTGTTCAACATCTATTTTTGAAGAACTTCCTGGCGATATATTAAGTGAACTATTCGAATCATCTTTTCTGGACAGATGTTCATCTATTCTTGCCAACCACAAATGGTTTGGTGGCGATGTTTCACAAAAGGTTGTTCTGTTAGTAAGTACATTGCTTCAAGTTGAGCATTCCATATTTTCAAGTTTTGAAGAAGGAAATATACTTCATGTGTTATTTAACAACATTGAATCTTTACTTGCATTACAATTCGATATGGCAAGTGAAATGTTAAGTATCATAGCCGAGACATGCGCAATGACAGATGGAGCCGCAGTATTGGAAGAAATGAAGATTATAAACAGTTTTTTCAATAGTTTTAAAAATGTGGATACCCTATCAGATTTTTATGGAAAACCAGTCGATGATTTGATTTATCCCATTCATGATGTAATTTCGTCATGTCCAGATTTGGAACCAAGTTTTCTTAGAGAATTTAAGAGGATTATCACAGAAGCTCCTGCTGAGATATCTCAACAGTTAGAAATAATGCACTCAAAGTCCTTCCAAGATAATTGTTTGAAACCAATTAACGAATCAAAGATATTAAATTATTTATCAGTTCTTGTCAGCATTTTTGGCACTTTTTTTAATACCTGTGACGATGAAAGCGTTCAGATAAAGGAAGTTGTAACTCTTAAATGTTGGTTTCCACTTCTACAGCTTCCTGTAATTGAATGGGATGATGAAATATTGGAAATGTTGGGATGCATCTTTCAAATGTATGAAAGATCGGAAGTTTTTGAATTGATTTCCAGTGAATTGAAATCTCGGATGACTGGCCACTTTATCAAAGAACTCACAGGACGGAATTATCAACATAATTCATTGTTTCATAACATTGCCCAGAATGATAGGATTGAATTATTAAAAAATATGACATCAATTCGTTTGGTGTTGAAACTATTGGTTACTACCCAATACAAAAACACTGGTTGCGATGAAGAAACAATAATCAAATTGGAAGAGATTTATGAGTTGATCTATAAACTTTTTGTATTATTCGAGCAATGTTCGATCGAAGAACTATCAATTTGCACGAGTCTTACAGACGAGATAGTCATGTCCACAAATCCTAGTTGGCTTACAAACATTGAATATCCACCAATATGTTTCTATATTCAGAGTCCTCCCATAAAATCGAAAAAAATGGTACGTGAAACAGATGCCAACGTGCATTATACAAGACTTATTCGCAAGTCACTTTACAATATTTGTGAACTTGTGTTTCAAGTTTACTCCGGCTTGGTGCGAGGATGTACATCCAATTTACAGCACTCACCTCAGATACAAAGATCTATTGTTAGGACCTTGTTGAATATTTGCAAGACGTTTACGTCTGCTTTGGATATGCCATTTTCAAATGATTATCACAAATATGGCTACATATTAACTGTGTCCAATTTTATTTTAGTGACGGTTTCTCATAAAGATGATGACAGACGACAGATCAAACCAATTTTAGTGATTGCATTATTGCAAAGTGGATTCTTTGAGAAGCTAAGCTTCTTAGCCAAGGGTATATGGAAAAGAATATTGAACCTAGATTCTAATTCTATCTTGGAAGTGCAGAAATTGAACTACATAAGAGCTGAGGAGAGTAGTATATTGATGAATGGACTACACCAAATCTTACTGTTCTATGAAAGATTAGTTGGTGTTGAAGGAACCACAAGTTTTCCACTAATTTGCTCGTACTTTCATGATGGATATGGCAGGGACGCCAACAATTTTCTCGGTGCGTATTCATACCATACCAAGCTAGTGGCAACAGATTTAATCAAATGTCTTATTGGAAGAGAGTCTATGGCCATGGCTTTGGCAAGAGAGTTGATTATCCCTCGGGTGTTTCTTGATCAACTTTTTGGCATTGCCAGATTTTCATTTGAAACTGATTATGATATATCCAAATATGAACTTATTCCATTGGATGTTCAAAATGTTTCACCTCCAATCAAAAAAGTGGAGTTTTTGGTCTCTCTTGGTATGAGTGAAGCAGAGGCTGAAAAATTCTACAAGGAGGGATTTGAGATATCTGATCTCTCAGATACCAACCAATTGAAGGATCATACGATGAAAATTACAGAAGACGAAATAAGAAAATACAACGAAGTCTTCGAGAAAAATGAAGTTCGTCGTGGTGCTGAGTTATCAAGGTTTACAAGAACCGAGAAACTAACCAAATTAGACGAAGTCCAAATTGATGCTATTTTGAAGTACTGGGTACCACTCACTCAAAACAGCCCCGAAGCAGTTACATTTATTTCAAGCATTCTTGTGGATTCCAAACTAAATTTGGGCATGGTATTCAAGAAGATACAAGATCTAACTTCCAATTTTTCTACTGGGAACTTATGTAATAATTATGCCATGCTTCTAGGTAAGTTACTTCCGCAGATACATGTTTCACACGACAATCACAAAGCCATAGAACAGATATCAAAGGTTGTTATTGAAAAATTTAATTCCACAATTGATAATGAATGTCTTTTAGGGTGGTTGGTACTCCTTGAGCAGGTCTTGATTTTTCAAAAGTTGTATTTGGCTGAGACGATCGTGCATGGCACAACCATTAACTACAGTGAAACTTTATTAATTGACCCTAAGGGTAAGAAATCTATCCTTGATGAGATTCTTAGACAGCCACTGGTTGGTGATTTTGAGATTGCTTCTACAGTGGCTCGTTTATTGATATTGTTTACAAGCGACGAAACCCTACGATATGATATAGCAAACTCAGAGTTGATACAGATGCTAATCTTTAATGGGAAGAACTTTTGTACCACCGATGGTGAACACGAGAGTTACAGAACCACAATTCTTGTTCTTTGCAGAAGATGCTTTGAAACTCCAGAAATAATTGGGGAAATAATGTACCTGAGTATTGATTCAATTTTGCTGGAAAGTAAGAATGAAGTTCACTCTTCGTTGACAACATCGAATTTGATGTTAAGAGATACAGAGATTTTTGTTACTGAAGTCTCAAAGGTTACAGATGAGCTACAGAATAATACTGAACCATTCAATGTTGCCTCGAAGAAGATCCATGAACAACCGAGTAATATTGTACAAACTTTACTTAGTGAGCTATTTGACACGGCATCGGAAGATTGGTTGTCCGGACCTGATGACGAAGACAATATTATCCTAAAATTTGATCAAAAATGGATGCGTGATGCATTGTATAAGAACTCAAAATATGCATACATGTGCTTCTTATTTCAAATTCTAATTGAGATCACCGAAATATACGAAGACGCCAAATTTGACTTTTTGAACTTTGAATATGAGTACAAGAACCAACCAAAGGTTAAGGTGTCTGCAGTGGAATTTTTTACATGTCATTTACTTTGTACGATAGGACAAGGTAGTATTCAAAATGAAAGAATTGAAGTGGCCTTCTCACTCACAAGGTTAGTTTTCATGGCTTTGGTATCCACCCCTCTATGGGAGAAGAGAATTCTGAATGGCGAAGAAGAGGATAATACAATCTCAATTATTCAAAATAAATTTGTTACTAGGATCATCGAAATAATGAGCAGTAATAAAGAAAGTGGAGATTCTCTGTCACCTTCTTATGGCTATTTGATAGCTTCTCTTGATGTATTAGTGACAACATTATCGTTTACTTTGCAAGAGAACGATAAATTAGCATGCGGCGACGAAGCAAATAATGGCCAGTGTCTATTAGCTGATATACTACAGGAGATGAACATTTTGTCTCAAATCAGTATAAATTTATCTAAAATTGATTTGCAAAACCCAACATCGACCAAAATAGTCATCAAGTTTATGCAGTTAATGGCAATTCATGGCAAAATCTTAGGTAATCACTCAAATTCCCTTGAGTGTCAAACAATATCGAGTGAAATTGAAGCTCACAAAGACAGTGAGTTAAACAAACTTGAATTGCAAGAAGCATTCAAATCTACCAGTGACTGTTGGGAAAGCCACACAGAATTTCAGATACTAAAAAGATGGATGAACGAAAATCAGATTGAGAGCCAAGGAATCTACCAAGATGAGAGGTCCAATTGTCCACCGAGTTGCATAAAAAATCCCAGGAAAGCATTGACAGGTATACTATTCGCAACCCCGGAACCTATATTTGGGAATAAGTCGAGCATTCAAGTTCGAGTACCATTAGATAGAACATCTAGTTGGGCTAGAAATAGCTCCCTGAAAACAACTATGCCTAAGGAGTATCAATTTTTACGTTCCACGATGGATAGATGGGAAGAATGTCTGAACTTATTGTTTCACATGGACCAACAAAAAGCAATCCACCAATTATCTTCAAAACTTGCAAGGAAGTTTGATTTAAAGAATGATGAAATCAGTATTGATGATCAGATTCGGCTGAACAATCCAAATAGAGAAATCCCAGATTCCGAAGAAGAAGAAGAAGTAGAAGTAGAAGAAGAAGAAGAAGAAGAAGAAGAAGAAGAAGAAGAAGAAGAAGAAGAAGAAGAAGAAGTTTCAGTAAATGATTACATACACGATAGCGGTGATTTCGACAATAAAATGGATGTGCCAATATTTGTGAGCCCAATAATTGATGACAACAGTATCAGCTTCTTGATTCGTATCTTATTTGTTCCATTGAACATAGACCAAAGGCATCATTGCTACGATGCATTCAAATATCTCACGTATAACAAGCATACCAGAATTGCTGTAATGTGGCGATTGTTGATCATTTTGAAGGAGGGTTTGTTAAATAAAAATACGTTGCAGCAAGTATACTCACGATTTAGTTTACATTGCAAAAATAACAAGAGCTTACCAACACGAACTACAACGGGAGTGGTGGCAATGCAGACCATTGAATGTTTGATTCATCTAATCAAACACAACCCATATTTCAGATATGACTTATTGAACAAATATAATACCCAACTCAATGATCTACAGAAGAGTACTAAACAAGCAAAGTACGACATATTTCCAATTAATTACATGTTAGGAGTACTAAAGAATCCATCATTTCGAGAAAATGTGAGATTTATGAATATCTTGTCCACCATAATGCAAATAATTTGTGACCCTTCAAAATGAAGAGTTTGAAGAACCAAACCCAATTGGTGTACCGGTTATTCTTGAAGAAAACTTACGCTGTGTTATCAACCTAAACGACAGAGGATAAAATGCACCACGGCAATAACTCCTCAACATGCTAATTTCAGTAGTTGACTTAATTCTTGGAGGGAGGAATATTCCAGTCACTGACAAACAAGAAGAGAAGTTATGTTAACAGGGCTGTCGAATACATGTTGAGATGTAGCGTCCAACAAATACAAATTCTTGTTGATCGTTTTTTTTTTGATATCATTCCAATGAATATCTTTGACAACCAGGAAGAGGAATTGTTGATCTTTGTTTGCATTCAGTGTAGAATTTTAGTATCTATATGCAAGTGATTTAAAACTATAGTACATTGATTCGTTATATATCCTTGTTCTGGTCCAGCTGCAGGGTTTCATTGGTGCTGAACTTCTCCTTCAACGTCTTATAAAGCTTTAAGTCAAATTTCCATCCACTTCCGTGCTTGAAACTCTCGTTCTTATCCCTCATCATCTCCGTCTGGTAACGTCTAAACACTGATGCATCACGCAAATATGCTCCGCAGCTCTCCCACTTGATATTATGTATAGCAATTGATAACCCAGAATGTTTGTTATGCTCGGGCCACGTCCGTGAGTTGATTCCATGGGCATAGTACCCATGGTACTGAGGCAAAGGAGGCAACAACAATACTTCCACTGAAAGATCACCAGGCGCTTCCTTATCAGTGCCCAGTGGCCGAATCAAGTCCTTGCGCTCCCATCGCAGATTCCACGTCTTCAAATCAACTGTATTTTCAAACAAGCCCAAGTGTGTCAACACACTCAAAATGTCTGAGTCGTCGGTGTATACCCCACTCGCACCTCCCCAGAGCTCACGACGCACAATAACCTCGTCCATATTCTTAAGATGCTCTCTCACATACCTGTAGGGAACTTTTACCTCTATTATGCTGTTGATATATTCCTGCGTCAACGGAGGGATAGACGGTATGTATCGCGTTTCAATGTTAGGGTCCTCTTGCAACCGAGAAGCATAATGTTCCTTTATCTCTTCGAACCGGTCGTAGAGGTCAGATTTCAAGCCGTATAATTGTGACGTTTGCAATGTTGTCCATGTTGTTGTGGGATTATACACAATCGTTCCCAAATTGTGTCTTACTGGGAAATACTCGGAAATCACTTCGTGTATGGGTGCCGTATTAAGCACAACGGGTACAGCTGGCACCTTAAACTGCTGCAAATTTACAGTAGTGTCATCTGCCTCTTTTGAATGCTCAACAACGGTGGTTTCTGGAGCATCTTCGACGGCAACAGCCACCACAGTTGGGGCAGCAGCAGGTTCGGTCCCGCCCACGGACTCGGTCACGGTGGCGGAATCTGTAGATTTGGCGTCATTTTCTTCAGGCTCTTTGAAAGTTTTTGAATTCGCCTCCGCCACCTGAGTATCGTCAGCAGGCGGTTGTTCTGCTTCTACCTTGACTCGCTTCGGTACAGGTTCTTCAGCCAGATTTAGAAAGCTCGATATTCCTAGACTTGGGGTAGGAAGCTTAGTTCCAGATTGACCCGAAAGGAAAGATATGGGCGGAAGCCTGATCCCTTCACTTGGAGGTTGGGCCATTGGTACAGTCTTGTTCAATTGATGATGACTCAAGCACAAACACTTTATGTTGATATTTCTGCGCGATGGACAGTCAGCTTTCGTGGGACCTGCACACTGTACAAATATTTACGGTTTTAACACGTACCTCAAGAAAAAACACACCCTTCAAAATCACATGACTTATCATTGGGCTTCATTTTTTATTCTTATTTAGACAGCCGTAGTGAATGATTTCACCCTGCTTGTTCACACTGAAAACAGTGTAACCGAGCCGTCTCTGACATATAGCACAAGCTTGCCTTGAAGAATCAATGCTGTATCCCTGACTCTGCTCAGTCAAGATTTTTTCCTGTAATTTGATCGTCCCCACCTTGAACAATTGAGCCGCAATTCGGCCATCATGCAATGCTTCTTGTGAGCTGCGCAATTGACCAGACAAGTACTGCGAAAGCTTGTGCAACGGAAAAGAGTTTGGCAAAGACGTCAACACTTTGAATATGGACATTTTCGAACCTTGAAGAATCAAAAGTCGCTTGATCCGGTCGACGTTATCGTTGTAGTTAACGAGCATATCCTCCAAAAGCTTCTGGAGTAACTTTTCTCCTTCATGCTTACTGTTGGGCTGGTGATAGATGTCAGAGCAATACGCCATGGCCAGATCCAAATCGTCCAATTGGTTGAACAACACATCAATAGACTTTTCGTGCTCTCCCAATCGCTTATACACAAATACCGTGAAACGGAGAAAACGGTCGTCAGTTGTAGAAATGTTCTTTAGCACCGTCCATGGCTCATATTGATTGGTTGTTTCGAGAAATCGGTACAACTTTTTGTATGTAGCGGTTTCAGCAAACTCAGTATCGTCAAGCAGATCTTGTTTCTCTAAATTTTTGAGATACAACAATACCAATTGAGTATGGAACTTCAGCTGAATCTTCTTTCTGATAAGATGCTCAACCAAATCACTCTCAAATATAAGCCATTCGAGATATGCAACACCCAATTCATCCGAATTGATCACGTCAAGAAAGAACTCCACAACTTTAAAGTTATCAAAACTTTCACATTCAATGGTATCATTCATAAAAATCAACCGTCCATTTTCAATTCTGTGCTTGGGATCATCTACAAGCACCCAAAAGGAAAATTGGAAAACTAATTCCAAATCATCGTTGGTAAGTTTCTGCAAGTACTGGATCGTAAGCTGTGGGCCCTTGACGTAGTTATCAAAGTTGTTATAGTCTGCATCACTGTGGAGATCTTCTGATTCCTCGTGAGCCAAATTATAAAGCATTTCCAATGCATCCTTATGTAAATGTCTGCCGTAGTAGAAATCAAGTAATTCTTTGATAAAATTGGGCTGTTGTAATGTTTTCTGCTCGAAGTGATTATGCACATTTTTGAGTAAACGCTGATTAACAACCTTAGCATTACAATGATTATTAGGTAATCTCAACAAAGGACCTAACAACATTGGTTTGGTATGGTAATAACAAAGAAACAACGAAGTGTCAATACATGCAGCCATGTGTGTTAACTGAACATGAAGTGAATGCCTATCCAACCAAGGGTATAAATCAAAGGGTGTTATTTCGATTCCCTTCCATTTCATAGCAGTTTGGGGATCATTGAGGAAATTCATATGGATTCTTCTTTGATCAGTCAAGTAAATGATGAGATTATTGACAGCTTTGGAAAATTTTCTAATATTAATCGATTTTGAGTAGCCTTGTAGCAGAGGCTTTTCGTTGGGTATCTTCTGGGTTCTAACCAGTGATATTGTGCTCTGGGTATCATTTATTTCGTTCTCAGTAGATTCACCTGTATTTGACGAAAAGTTTGATCCTTGAATATCACTCAATGAAATCCGCTTGATCACATTGTGTGAAAAAGACCGGAAACTTTTGGACTCATCCCCCCACAGTGGCGTGTCTCCATGTTTAGAAATTTGTACTTCTCCATTCAAAAACTCAGGGAAAAGCTCCAACACATCACTAAATGAGATAAGCCATTCCGAACAAATATCAACCAATGCTTCATGATATTTTGAATAGGACTCAAACAAAAGTATTGCCTTTTTACGGTGCAAATTTCGGAGTATAAGCTGTTTCTTTTTCTCGTTCGATACCTTATCAGCCTTGAAAAACGGACTTGACCAATTCAAGTTTGATACGAGTGCAATACTTTTCTGGAGACCAATAAATTTGAGATCGTTATTAGGGTCCTTGAGATTTCCATTAGATACTTTCCCACTAATACTTAAATATTGGTCAATTTGTTTCTGGAAACCCAAAATATTGAATTGTAAAACGTTAGACGCTGATGCAATACAGATGCATTGCTTGTCGTAAAATGCTGAGATATTATTAGTAATTTGGTGATTGAACCGTTGTATGAGGTCGCCACTATTGATATCGATGATTTCCAAGTTTTTATTATATACCACAAGCAAGTAAAGCGGATCTATGAATGCCATATAGGCTGGAACCGCATGTAACTTGATTGGTGACAGAATAATGCTTGTTTTTTCCCTTTCTATGTTCAAAATGACACTTTGGGTATCCTTTACCAAAAGAATATTCGATCCAGTGTACTGAATGGCCCATATTGATGGTCCAGCCGATCCTAAGCCAAAGTAGCTGAACGAATTGCTGTGGTTGAAGTTGTATAATGCAGTTTCATCAACTGGTAAGTCTGTGATGGAGTACTTGGTCAAATCTAGAAGAACAAAGTCATTTATAAGGCAAATGAGGAGCGATGACTGATGTGAGTATGATGCAATGGATTTTATTCTATCTTTGAGTAGTATTTCGGAATGAGTATCACAGTATGTTGGTTTTCTAGAGCTGTTTGAAATGTGGTAGACAAAAAGGCGCTTTCTCGCTGCTACCACGAGGGAGCGGCCAATTTCGGTTTCGACGTAGTGAAAATCGGAAAACTGCTTGCATTCGCCCAATTTCTGAATACCCGAGATTCGGTTGGGCAACACATGGTAAATATGAACTGCCTCGTTACACGCAACGGCAATGGTCACGTCGTTGGTGCGGGTCGGTATTTCTATAATCTTGAGAATTGGCGAGAAGTCCCGCGTGACATTGGTGTGGATGGTGGACGGCATGTGTTGCTGGGACTGGGAATCATTGTTAAACAACAGCTTGATATCGTTGGGTACCTTCGGCAATGGACCTACCGGCAGACTGGTGGACTCGGTGTGAGCAGTGTTCGAGTAAATAACCAAGTCTCCGTTGGATAAACCAACGTAGAGTCGAGGTCCATTCCGGTAAATCGTCGATATTTTTGACCCAGACGCCAAATGGATCCGATTGAACGGTTCTACTATATCGATATTCATGGGCTCGTAGTAGTTATCGTCACAGAACACTATCAAAATAGTTAGTGTGATTGAAGCAAAACTGCACATAAATCAAACTCGTGATATCATGGATGCAAAATTACCACCAAGTGTACATGGCTTTGGGGTCGAAAGTTCCTACGGTTTACGTATGATTACTTACATTCAAGGTTTATTATCGTTTCGTTGTTAATGCTAAACTGTGGTCAAGAAATCAATGACTCCGGCACAGTACTTGACCAAACCATCCATTTCTTCCAATTCGTTGTGGTTGGATTCGTTCAAGATGTCCAAGTTATCATGCAACAGTTCCTCGTTCTTGTGGTTATGGATGATATCACCGTGGTTTTTCAAGAACATGGCTAAAATGGCCTGGTAAAGATCGTAGTTGGTATTGGAACTAAGACCAGCGTTCAATGCATCAACAAAGTTTGACATTTCGTCGAGTGGTGGGAACGAGTTCAACGACCTGATTTCCAAGTCGATGTTGGCAGGTGATGCCGCAATCAAGTACTTCAAGAACTCGGTATAGTCACTGGATTCGCTCCCTTGTCTCAATAATCTGGTGAATGTCGATTCAAATGAGTGACCACGACCAGATTTCAACTTGAGTAGCTTACTGTTGCCTTCATCATCTTCCTCATCCTTTTGAATATTGTCATGAACAACACCTTCAGCTCCAGAAGCACGGTCACCAACAGTTTCGCCAGAAAGAGATAAAAAGAATGGAGCCTGTACTGGTTTCTTAGGAGCTTCCTTTGGCTTGCTGCTCTGCTTGATTGTCTCCAAATGCAACAAAGTGCTGTACTTGTTTCTGGGACCGAGTGTCAAGGTAACAAACGATTCGTCGATCTGCTCTGCGGTCTGGTATGTTTGAGCTAAACGATCAGCTTCTTCATCTTCATCTTCAGGTTCCAAGGCACCGTCCAACATCATTGACCCACCATCACCAGAAGAGTTGGGCAACAAGATAGTGGAAAACTCGTCTTCTTCGACATGTCTGGTAGAAACTGGTCTAAATTGAGCTCTGTTGGTCCAGAGAGATATACCATTACCCGTCACATGTGTTGTGGCTAACATGTCACCAATTGGAGAAAACTTGACAGAAGTTGCCACAGCTGGAAGCCTGACACCGTCTATACAACCACCAGTAGGCAAATCCCAGGTTCTTAAGGTGGCATCCAACCCAACAGATACTATCCATCTACCGTCAGGAGAGAAATCCAAGCCAGTTATACGGTTGGTATGGCCAAACAACATTCTGATTACTTTTTGGGTGGTGACATCGACAATGATGATACTCAAATCATCCAAGGCACACGCAATCAAGTCCGATGACTTATGGTACACCATGCTGGTGATGGGAGCATCCAATTGCAACTTTCCCAAGTACTTTGACTGAGAAAAGTCATAGAAACCAACAATACCGTCCAAACCACAGCTGACCATCTTTCTGTTCATTCCATCGATAGCAAGACCTGTAACCGCTTTCTTGTGCAAGACATACTTCTTGCGCAACAATCCTGACTGCAAGTTGTAGACCCCAATACCTCCAGAAGCCGAACCAACCAAGCCAAAGTTTCCACAATGTGATATGGACACTGATTTGACGACTCCACCGTCGATTGTGTTCAAGTTATGGCGACCGACACGTTTGATACGCGAGTCCCATGTTCTAGCAAACGTCTCATCTTTATGAGCCGTCAATATGTTTTCCCAGTCACCTTCACGAGCTTGGGATGAGGTGATATCTATAATTTCCGGAAACTTTTCTCTCATCGACGACACAGCACCGCCTTTTCTCTTGCCATCCTTTGACTTGGGGGGTCTCTGGGATAATTCTTGGGCCTGGGCATCCTTTCTGAGCGAGAAGGACCAGAAGGACCGATCACGAGATGCACTATATATGAAATGGGACTTGTCTTCGTTGGGGAACTCAATGGCAATTGGAGGAGCCGAATGACCCCCTCTGGATCTCAAATGACGAGGTGGAGACACTACAGAAGAATTGGTAGTTGATAAACTTGGATCAAACACATATTCCTTCAACTGGTTATCTCCACCATTGGTGACAACAATGGGCTGACCATTCAAGAACTTGGCATTGGAAATACCACCATGGCTTTCACGATGAGCATTTCTCAAGATATGGACTCTGGCCCGCTTGGCCAAGTCATAAAAGTACAAATCACCAGTACTCAAACCAGCCACAATGTGGGGCGAACCGTCGGTTCTGAACGATAACGAAACAACCTTAGCTGCTTCTTCCTTGGTAGATGCATAGATTTTATCGCCCAAGACCCGGCCCTTCTTCAAGTTGAACAAGAAAACACCCCCCACAGCTGTTCCAACAGCAATCATATCCAAGACCGGTGCCGATTCGATGCACGAGATGTTTTCAACAAATATTTCTGCTGGGGATCTGTACAACAATTTACCGGTACGAATATTGAAGAGGAACAAGCCCGAGGTCGTGGCCACCACGATCTTATTCAAGTACGTGGGTGGATGTATCAAGCCAACGATTTTGCCTTCGATGTCGCTGTTGATGGCCTTCAATGAGGTGTACACCTCGCGGGGGTACTTGTCACCTGGGGATTTCTTAAAGATGAAAACTTCGCCGTCAGAGGCTGCTGCTATGAAATACTCTCCAAATGCCAACGTGTGGGTGATTGTAGCACTTGTATCACATTCCAACGTGTGTTCCAAGCGGCCTCTTTTATAGATACCGATCTTGTTGGCGTACGCGGCGTATATGTAGTGGAAATGGGCCGTCAAGGATGTGATTTTGGCAGGAGTCTGTGATTGAGACACAAATAACAAGTGTAAGGTAGCAATATCGTAGATCTGGAACAGTCTGCCCACCGAAGTGACAACGTAGAACGTTGACCCCAAACTACCCAAGGCAAACGGTGTGTCATTTGAAACGTTTCCGAGTGCACGAAAAGGGCTGAATATCTTAGATGGTTTTGCTGTTGTCCTTACGACCTCGACCTTTCTCTTTTTAACGGGTTCCACCATTCTGTTGCTGAGAAAGTGCTGTGGTTAAGATGAAGAGATATGAAAAATTTTGGGATGCGGTGTGTACATAACCCCGGGGCATGTCGATGAGATGAGGCCAAAGGTTAGCCATAATTACGCTAAATAATGCCAAAAAAAATGGAAAAAAAATGGATTAAGTATAGAAGAAGATATCATCCATTGATATCGTGTAGTCTTTGTGAAGTTTTGTGCTTTTCTGGATGTAAACGTTGTAAATGTGCCAATTGGTGATGGTCTTGACTGCGAAAAAAAAAATGGAGAACTTTGATTATTCTTACCATGACTCCAGCTGCAGAAAAGAGACCCAACGAGGACGTTGACGGTAACGAGACCAAGAAAGTGCATTTGGTGGACCATTTTGCGAAAGGGATCGCGTCCATCAAACCTGAGTTCATTGTGGAAAACACTGTCAGCAGCGAAGTGTACGATGACGATGAGGCTGAAGGTGGAGACCGTGAGAAGGAAGATATTGGTGCTGGCAATGGCAAGCGCAAAAAGAGAAGAGGTCAGAACAAGAACCGTGACTTGAGGCAGGAAGTTGAGGTACGTTTGTGTTCGACGTTGTTGGATCCCGAGAACAACCGTGAGTGTGCGTTTGGGGCCGACAAGTGTCGCAACACACACAATGTGGCCGAGTACCTTGCCCAGAAACCGGCTGATATCGAAGGTGTGTGTCCTGTGTTCAAGGCTCTTGGCTACTGTCCTGCTGGTTTGAAGTGTAGATGGTTGCAGCTGCACTACAACAAGGAAACCAACCGTCTTGTCAAGGACTTGGACCGGATGGAACGTGCCAAGCAAGACAACTACGAGGTCAACAAGATTGCTGGTGACAAAAAGAGCTTGTTGCAGAAGAAGAAGTACGAGTTTACTGTGGCCCTGACTGTGATTCCGTACTTGGACTCGTTGGTGCAGAATGAAGAAAACATCGCCAAGGCCCAAGAAGCAGCCAAGACCAACCAGGCCACGTACGTCGAAGCTCCGTACAAGATAGCAGAAAAGAAGAAGTTGGACTTGAGACGGGCCAAGATCGTGTCGCCCTTGACAACCGTGGGCAACTTGCCGTACCGTCGTCTTATGCGTACGCTCGGTGCCGATGTCACGTACTCCGAAATGGCATTGACCGTGCCGTTGCTCCAGGCCAACAACTCCGAATGGGCTTTACCCAAGGCCCACGTATCGGAGTACCCTGGTTTCGGGGTCCAGATCGCTACCTCTAAGCATTGGGCCGCAGCCAAGTCGGCTGAAGCTATCTATAACGAAACCAAGCACGTTTCCGAACTTAACTTGAACTGTGGGTGTCCTATCGACTTGTTGTACCGTCAAGGTCAAGGTTCTGCGCTCATGGAGCAGCCTGCACGTTTGGTGAGGATCTTGAAGGCCATGAATGCCAGTTCTGGAGATATTCCTACCACCGTCAAGATCAGAACGGGGACGAGAGATAACAAGAACACTGCCAAGCAGTTGGTGGAGCGGATTCTTGCAGAGAACGATGTGGCTGCTATCACGCTCCACGGCCGTTCGAGACAGCAGCGGTACACCAAGGAAGCTGACTGGGCGTACATTAGTGAAGTTGCGCAGACCGTGAAGGAATGGAACGATACCAAGGCCGACAACAAGGAGCTTAGCGATACGCAACAGACCCAATTCATTGGGAACGGGGATGTGTACACCCATGAAGACTGGTACCGTGCTGTGAACACCGACGGAATTGATTCAACAATGGTGGCTCGTGGAGCTCTTATCAAGCCATGGATCTTTGAAGAAGTCGAGGCGCAGCAGTACTTGGACAAGTCGTCACTGGAGAGATTGGAGATGATGGGTAAGTTTGCTGACTATGCCATTGAGCACTGGGGCTCTGATCTGTACGGGGTTGGGTTGGCGAGACGGTTCATGTGCGAGTTCTTGAGTTTCACTCATCGGTACATTCCCGTTGGAATCTTAGAGAGATTGCCACCCAAGATCAACGAGAGGCCACCAAAATGGAGAGGTAGAAACGAGATGGAGACGTTGTTGGGCTCCGACGATTACCGGGACTGGATCAAGATCACCGAGATGTTTTTGGGCAAGGCAGGGCCTGGATTCAATTTCGTGCCTAAACACAAGAGCAATTCATATAGTTAGAAGTATATAGTGACAGCTAAATCTAACGCTTTCTCAAGGCATCGTACTCGGCTTCCAAGTGCTTGGCTTTATCCTTCAAGATCTGTAAATCTTCGTCACGGCTGGCCAATTGTTGCTTTAAGTCGGCAACATCCTTTGAGTCCTTGTCGGGGCTGGCCTTCAATGAATCCAACTTGTCCTTGGTGACAATAAGTTCAGCCACAAGCGAGTACGTTCTTGTTAAGATCAAGGTCAAGAACAAGGTGAATCCACAGAGGTACATGTTTCTTTGGGCGTAGAAACGTCTGGTTTGGATTTCGGCACGTTCACTGACCAAACCACCGACAACGGTATTGGTAGAAGCGGAGTGGAGCTCGGCCGTCACGGCATAAACACGATTGACGGAATCAATGAACAACACGGCCACGAATCCCAAGATACACTTGATAGCAATCTGGACCTGTTCGTTGCGGAACGGCAACGAGACCGTGGCCAACACGCTTCTTCTCACTCTGCGTGGAAACGGCAACGACAACAACGTAAAGAACGCCATTTCAACGACCAAGAGGCCGAAAACAAGGTTATAGTAAAGAGCCATTGAAACACAAGCAATAATACAAAAAAAAAAGAACACGAAAACCTGAATGCGAATTAAAAGATTATTTCTATGATATTTCTAGTAGCCCAAAGACACCTTAAATGTAAAAGTAACCAAGAACGGAAGCGAGATGAACAAGATCGCGTACTGGGCGATCAAGCAGACGGCCAAGCAGTCCATCTGGAGATGGTCATCTGAGTTAGGATCGGTGTAGAACGCAGTAAAGTAGACCAACGCGGTCGCGCTGGGGAGGCCGAATTCAAGCACACTGACAAAACGAATCAACGGATCCTGTCCGTACCATCCTGCCTTGTGGAATCCCGTAGTGATCCCGACTCCCACGATCGGCAACAAGATGAGACGGCAGCAAGTGATCATCACGGCGGTTTTCCAGAATCCTGGAGGCATCTTTTTGATCTGCAACCGTGAAATGGTGGCTCCCAACAAGATGAGTCCTAGAGGCACCGATGCGGCGCCAATATAGCTAGCGATATCCATACAGAACGAGAGCGGAGGTTGGCCATCGGGTGCGGGATGGACATGGACGCGTGACTTGACGAACAAGGCCTTGAGCGGCGGCGACATGGCGATGGCTATTGAGATGATCAACGACACCGAGTTGGGAGCCAAAAAGTTCTTACCAAACTGTTTGAGGAACGGTAAGAGCTCGAATCGTTTGGCATTGGTTGAGGCTGTCAGATGGAGCGACTGGGGAGCGGCAGCAGTAGGATCGCTGGTGTTCGAGTTGCCTTGTTTTAAGTTGCTAAACTCCGAGTATTCGTTGATGACATCGCGGATATCTTGGGAGCGTTGTTGTCTGAGTTCGGTGGCCCGCGACGTCGAGAGATGAAGCGAGGCGTAGTCTCCTGAAACAGACGCACGTCTTGCGGGCCGGTCGCTTGCGATGGAGTTGAGGGACAGGGTGTTTGTAAGTGATTGGTGGATCTGTACCGATAAGAATTCGCGATGCTGGTCGTGGTGGGACAGCAGCAGCGCCAGCAGTGTCAGTGCCAGCACCAGCTGATGCGACGAGATGGATTCTGTTTCCTGAGACTCAGGGATCTTTTCGTCGCTGTGTTGTTCCTCGTCATTGGCCGTGAGTTCGTCACGAAAGTCCCACTCGATCAAACGAAAGAGACCGAGACAGAACTGGTAAAACACCTGTGAAGCAAGGAAAATACAGACATACGCCACTCCCAAGCTGCCCTGTTCGGCGGTGAACACCACATTGCCCATCGACAATGTCTGGAGGTATGCAATGGGTAAGTCAGAGATGTTGGGGAAAAGTCCGACGGAAAGGAGACCGCCGAGCCACCGGCGCGGGGCCTTGGTGACGATGAACGTGAGGTACGCGAGTGCTGCGCCCGAGGCAAATAGGATAGTTCCTGTGAAGCAGATGATGCCCAAGTTCTTGATATCGCTGCTTTTCAAGTTGGACACGACGTTGGAGAAGATAAGACATGGCATGATGGCAGTGACGATGGTGTCGGAGATGTCACGACATGTGGCGACGGAAAGAATGTTGCGTTTGGCAAGGAAAAAGCCCAAGCCGATAATGAAGTAGATCTTCCAGATCGGTTTCACCGCTGCGTAGATGATGAGTCCGAGCGGATGGTCTGACATGAGTAATAAGCGTACGGCTACTAGTCAAAAAAAAAAAAAGTATATGGTAAATGCGGAAAAATACATTAAAAATTTGACAGATACAACGGAATTATTCAAGAAGTGAAATGGAACCAAAAACTCAATGGCCCCAAAAAGAATGCGGATATATCGCAGGTTCTTGTGGTTATATTGCGGTATGGATGCCCACCACACTCACTCTGGCATCGACCTCGTAGATAATGGCGCCGCCCATTTCGCGGAACAAGGAGTCCAAGTCCTGGTCGAAAAATGGCACCACTTCGTCTCGGCTGACATTGGGATGGGAAAAGATCGAGTCTGTGGTCGACACCGCGTCGCTATCGCCAAACGTACTCATATCCAGCCGACTAGATGGCAGTCCCAATGTGATGGGATCTTTGGCTGTGCGCCGGGGCGAGCGCACCGGAATATCAAGCTCGCCTTCGGTATATATCAAATAATCCTTAAATTCCATATGTGTGTGTATGTGAAAATGTAGGTGTCTTTTTTTTTTTCTTCACGAAATCCCTTGTTTTATATGTACTTGTCACCCACGGAGGCTGGCCCTGGTCCTTCCCGTGATGTTTGTTCCGCTTGCTAAACGTTTCTGGAACATCTTTCGCACCCACCGCTGGTGGCTTTACCCAATTAGGAAATTCAGGTCCAGGAATCTTTTTTTCCCCATAACCATCTTCTCCTATTGTTCCTTTGTCTTCTTTTATTCTTATACGCTTGTAATATACACCTTAGTTCTTCACCTTCTTGGCTGGTGGCTCTTCCTCTTCATCAGAAGAAACTGCAGCATCAGAATCAAACTCTTCTGCTACGTCGGAATCGGATCCGGAATTAAAGTCATCGTCTGCACTCTCCGAATCGTTATCCCCCGCACTGCCCATATCTACATCATCGTCGTCGTCGTCGTCGTCACCTGCTTCGGTCATGGCCTTGGCCATCATTGCTTTTGCAATCTTCTCCTCGTTCTTAACCCGAAGCCCCTTCTCCTGACAATACTTTTCTATGGTCTCCTGCTCTTCTCGATCAATGCTGCCGAATATATGCAGCTGGTTGCTTCCCCTCAAACTGATCTCCAAGTCAAACGTTCTCAGCGCAGAAACCCCGCCGCCGGTTCTCGACATCGTCACGCTGCTAATCTCTGAAAACGGAATATACACCGTAGGCTTGGTGACAAAGAGAAAACACCGGTTCAAGGGATACAAGTACCCTTCCAGGGCCTTCAACGAACACAGCACGCCGGGCTGCAAGAACCGCGACTGGAACGACGACGGAACCACGAGTCGCCGCTCGCTCAAGCCCCGGAAACAATGCGACATCACCAAATGTGTCTGGCTATCGTAGCTCTTCTTCAACCGGTCCTTGTACTTGGACTCGTACTCCTCTTCTGAAACATTCAACTCCAACTCAATCTCCTCTTCACGCGCAAACTGCATTGTCAAGAACGGGTACCGTGTCTGTCCCTGTCTCAAGGGCGGATCGATCTGCAATACAATCAAGTGATGGGTCTCATCGGGCTTGGGCAACGAAAAAACCCGTTCAATCTGCTTGTACTGGATCTTGTAGTCGTACGTCTTACCACGCAATCTCAACGAGGTAGGATACATGTCGATATCGTAACGTCCTCTTGGAGTCAAGAACAACACGTCGCTGAACGAAACAATCGCATCGCCAGCCACCTGGCCAATATCGGCCTTGTCCTTCAACTGCTCGTAAAACACAGAAGCAGCACTGATCTCTTCGGTTTCCTGCTGCTCCTGGCCCTCCTCGTTCTTGACCGTCTTGGTTTCGCCTTCAACGGTACCAGGAACATAGAACCTCATCTCAACCATTTCGTCACCGGCCTGGTCCTGGCTCACGTCCAAGTTGAACTCGAGCGCCACCTCGTTCTTTCCTGTCAAGTTCGAGTTGGAGATCGATGCGTACGGGATCTCAAAACTAGGCTTGTTGTTGACCTGGAACACCAATTCGTTACGGGCCAAGTCCGTTTTGCCCCAGTTCCATCCTCTTAACGAGTGTTCGCGATGTTCCACGTTCAAGTTGAAGTTGCGCTGCAATTCCTGCTTCAACTTGGCAAAGTCGTCAACATCAAAACCATCCAACAGCACCATGCCCTGGTTCTTTGTCTGGATTCGCAACTCGTAGCCTCTCGAACCACGCGACCATTGCGCCGTCAAGATTTCTTCCGATGGCAAAAGGAATGGCGCGCTATTGGCGTTTCCAGACGATTTCCAGCCAAGACCAGAGTCAGCAATACGCATACGACCACTCGTCTTGGAGATATTGAGGTAGATTCGCTCGAAATCTGTGTTTACCATGGTGGATATCGAATAATGAAAATTGTTTGCACGCGTTTTAACTAAAAGAGACACGACATTATCACTGTGCGACATTATCGGCGACGTTAGCACGACATCTTTTATGACTCAAGTCCGGTTTAGGCTTGATTCAATTTTTCAAACATTTCTACTTTTTAACACAAAAAATGAAGAAAGCCGGTGTCTTGGGAGCCACAGGGTCTGTGGGTCAGCGTTTCATCTTGTTGTTGGCCAACCATCCCGAATTTGAGATCCATGCTTTGGGTGCTTCGTCACGGTCTGCTGGCAAAGCGTACAGCGACGCTGTCACCTGGAAACAGACGGACTTGTTGCCTGAAAATGCCAAAAGTATCACTGTGACTGAGTGTAAGCCTGAAGGTGCGTTCGCTGAGTGTGATGTTGTGTTTTCGGGGTTGGATTCCGATTACGCTGGCCAGATTGAGCAGGATTTCGTCAAGGCAGGGTTGGTTGTCATTTCGAACGCCAAGAACTACAGAAGAGAAGTGGACGTGCCCTTGATTGTGCCTATTGTCAACACGGAACACTTGTCTGTTATTGAAAAGAAGGTGGCGCATGCCAAGGCCACAGGTACCAAAGAAGGGTACATCATCTGTATCTCGAACTGTTCTACTGCCGGTTTGGTGGCACCATTGAAGCCATTGGTGGACAAGTTTGGTCCTATTGATGCACTTACAGCCACCACGTTGCAGGCGATCTCTGGTGCCGGGTTTTCGCCCGGAGTTTCTGGTATCGATGTGTTGGACAACATTGTTCCGTACATTGGCGGAGAAGAAGAGAAGATTGAGTGGGAAACCAAGAAGATCTTGGGTGGTGTTAATGCCAGCGGCACTGAGTTTGTGCCCTTGGACGATATCAAGGTCAGTGCGCAGTGCAACCGTGTTGCTGTGAGCGACGGCCACACCGAGTGTATTTCGCTCCGGTTCGCCAACAGACCGGCACCTTCGGTCGAGCAGGTGAAACAGACAATGCGTGAGTATGAATGTGAGGCGTACAAGTTGGGATGTCCGCTGGCTCCTCAAAAGACCATCCATGTCTTGGAGGAACAGGACCGGCCCCAGCCCAGATTGGACAGAAATAGAGACAACGGCTACGGTGTTTCTGTCGGCAGAGTGAGAGAGGACGCTGTGCTTGACTTCAAGATGGTTGTGTTGTCGCACAATACCGTCATTGGTGCTGCTGGTGCCGGGATCTTGATTGCCGAGTACTTGAATGCTAAACACCTTATCTAGTGCGAAAAATATATACATACATATATTCTTTTATGATGGATATGTGGGACGCCATTGGCGATGTAGAAGAGCATATCTTTAGTCTCTATACCGAGAGAGCGCCTGCTGAGAACCAGGACTTGGGCTACGTTGATCGTCGTCGGGCCAAAATCACCATTTCGTTGGCCAGTGGCACCGACTTGGAGATTGTCCAGTCGCTTGCCGAGCTCAATTCGACACGCCAAACTTCGTCTACTGGTTTTGTGTGCTGGCGATCGGCCAGTCTCTTTGCTGATTGGGTGGTGGGCGACCAGCGGTGTCCGTTCAAGTTTTCGCTGGAGCACACGGTGGTGGAGTTGGGGGCTGGTGTTGGTGGAGTTGTGGCCACGGTCGTGGGACCACTAGTACGGCACTATGTGGCCACCGACCAGAAACATATCTTGAAGCTCTTGAACCACAACTTCGAGCACAATGCCGATATCAAACACAATGTTTCGGACAACAAGACGTATCGCTACACCACGCGCAACGGCACGGTGGATATCGCCGAATTCGACTGGGAATGGTTGGACGACAGCATGCAGCGATACACGGCACTCGGTGCTACTGCTCCACACTATATTGTCGCGTGCGACACTATCTACAACGAGTATCTCATCGACCACTTCATCGCGGCCATCGCGCAACTTCGCGGGCCAAACACCGCCACCATCGTCTCTCTCCAGCTCCGTGAACCAGATACGTTGGAACAGTTTGTGCTGCGTGTGATCCGTGCGGGTTTCAGCATCTACAGCGTGCCCGAACACTTGTTGAGCGACGGGCTTCGTCGCGGCTTTGTCGTCTACTATATTAAATAAGGCCTCGCACTGAAAAACATCATCAACTTTTTTCCATTCACCCAACGCCGTATGTCTACACTAGGGGACCCCACCAAGCCCCGAGGAAAGCCCGAAACCTTTACCTTCGGCGACGGATACACCGATCCTCGTCGTGGCGGCAATTCGGGCAAAAAGCGGGCCCTGAAACCCAATGTCCATGTAAATAACGGCAGGTACAACAACAATAATAACAAACCAGAGAAACGCAAACCCAATGGCAACAAAAAGAAACCTACAAAGCAAGAAACAGAACAGCTACTGCTGCTGGACCTGCCAGATCCGTTGGACATTCCTACGCGCGTGATACCACGCCAGAACCCCGGCCAGCTCCAGAACTATTCGCAGCAAGAAATCGCAGCTACCGGGCAGCTTCTTGCTCAGCCCGAGCAGGTTGGATTCCAGCGTAACGTGAAGAATGTCCCGCCACGTCCCGTACCGAAATACTTGTTGGTGCAGCCTCGCTTGCTCTACACACCGCCGTTTGTCCAGAACGACTGGGACAAACAGAACCAGGCCCGTATGACAACCTTGGAACAAGCAAACAGCGGCCGTGATTACCAGGGGTTATACGAAGAGTTCCAGAAAATGAGAGAAGTTGAACGGAAACAGATGGAGGATTTGGGACTTGTGGATGCTGAAAATATCGCCAAAGATCTCAACGATGCCATCTCGTTCCAAGGATCGTGTCTTGATATGTGTCCGGTATTCGAGAGAGTAAGAAGAGCACTTGAAAACAATGTTAAACACTTGGAAAAGGATCCGGCAACTAATAAGATTGACCGGGCCAGAGCTGTGAAGGCCTTTTCTCGACCTGCTGCCGGACAGCCACCTCCCTTGCCGTCTGAAGTGAGACCTCCGCATATCTTGGTGAAAAGCTTGAATTACTTGGTTGACAACATCGTTCAACAATTACCAGAAGCACACTCGTTCATTTGGGACAGAACCAGATCCATCAGACAAGATTTCACGTACCAGAACTCGTTCGGTCCCGAGGCCATAGACTGTAACGAACGGATCGTGCGGATCCATTTGCTTTCATTACACATCATGAGTGGCTCTGATGTCGAACACTCACAACAACAGGAACTAGAACAGTTCAACAAAGCATTGCAGACATTGATTGAAATCTATCAAGATGTCCGTAACCACGGCGGCCAGGCACCAAACGAGGCCGAGTTCCGTGCATATCATTTACTAAGTCACTTGAGAGATCCTGAACTAGAACGGGAAATCCAAACCTTACCAAACCATATCTTGCAAGACAGGAACGTCCAATTGGCATTGCGCTTAAGAAACATTATTTCCCAAAACAACATCGTTGAAAGAGGCTATGTCAATACTGCGGGGTCATTGGGTATGTTTGTGGAGTTTTTCAGAGTTGTATATAGTGATGAAACTCCGTTCCTTATGGCCTGCCTCTTAGAAACCCATTTCAATGAAATCCGATTTTATGCATTAAAGGCGATGGCTAGAAGTTACCATACCAAGGGAAGAGCTTATCCATCTTCGTCCTTACAGAACTTGCTTGGCTTTGATAGCATCGAAAAACTAACCAAGTTTGTTACCTACTACGACATCGATCTCATCAATGATAACGGTGAGATCTTGATAGACTTGTTCAACAAAGAAAAATTAGAATCAAAGTACAAACTAAACTCAGTCCATGACAAGGCAAAGCTTGCCCAACCTTACTCAACACAGTTGGATATTAAGATTCAGGGGAAATCTTTGAGAGATTTCATTAATCTTGGAAAGCCAAATACTAATTTGGGTTTGAAACAAAGTACCAAGATTCTTCAATCAGCTAATACTTCTACTGTTGCTCCAGTAAGAACTAACTTGCCGGGGTTTGCGAGTTCACAGCCCGGTTTTGGTAGCTCCTTGAGCCTGGTCCCGACTACAGGCTTTGCCCCATCTTCAGCACAATTCCCTAAACCAACAACAACACCGCCAATTGCATCCTTGGGAAGCTCACTTCCACCACCATCAACAGTTCCTTTTGGAAGCTCTATTTCACTTACTTCTAAGCCAACACAGCTTGCTCCCGTCGCCCAAGCTTCAACCACAATAAATAATATCCCATCTGCACCCAAACCTACACCAATACAATCAACGTTACCACCTCCATCAAAACCATTTACTTTTGGTAAACTAGTTGAATCAGAGCCGGTTCCCAAAGTTACATCAGCTCCCCCACTCCAGGTTCCCGAATCTAAATCCAATTTTACTTTTGGAACAGTCAAGACTAGTAGCATATCAGCAAAAGTTGAACCCGTTGAAGACAAGCCGAAAGTGGCGACTCTACCGCCAACACCGGTTAAGAAGAAGCTTTCTGATTCAAAGTATTTCACTCAAGCCGTAAACGATACATTTCAAAACCTTTTAAAGAAAGTTGTTGATGAGGAATTGGGCAAAATGATACCAAAAATGATTCAGACCCGCAACAGACAATTTGAACGACAACAAATCATTAATTCACTTAGTTCAGAGCTTTATTCAGCCTTTTTATCTGAAATTATCTACAACCAGACCCTAGAATCGAAGGCTGACTATGTTTATCAAAAGAATATCAAGCGACGCACTATACGAAGATTGGCTAAAGTTGGATCAGAGTTAAAGGTCAAGCATGAATTGAAGCGTAAGAGACAAGCTGAATTGAATTCTATATCATTTAAAGTCCCAATACACCGTGGGTCTAGTGCTTCACTTCCATCAGTTAAGAAACATCACCATTTAAAGGAACAAGAACCCGTTAACTTCACGCAACGACAACATGAAATTCAGGAGTTGTGGGAGCCGTTAGATCTTAAATCTTTTGTTTGTGAGTGTTCCCGGGATCTTCAGTTGGTGATTGAAAAAGAGATGAAGTTGCGGTTCTTGGTTGTTGTTGAGAACTGGTCTTCTCCATATTCAAAGTGGCTCAATACCAAACTCTCGCTTGTTCCCAACAAGGACAAGATGTTGTATCAGAATGTGATTCAGGATAGAATTTCTGTGGAGTTTACCTCTCTTCCAAGTGGTTTAAATAAGGAATTCTTGAGCAATACTGGTTTTATTCTTTTTGAGTGTGGTCTCCCGACTAATGGGGAGCAATCAGTAGTGGAAAAATTGAAACGTGATGAGGTTATTCTTAAAAAGATTGTTTCGATGGCAACAAAGTTTAGTGAGTATAAAGTCCAGATAATTGTTGTGTTTTGGGATGTTACAGGTTCGGGTTTGTCTACGGAAGAAGTATCACAAGCTTTGAATTTACCTGACTATGATAATAACGAGAATGTCATTGATATAGCTCTTTGTGACATGACAGTCCAGGACGGAAACATTAGTGAGTTATTGGCTAGTGGATTTGAGGAAGTTAGTCGTTCTTTTACTGGTCAATTGACGAGACGAGGTATTAAGCGGGCCGAGAATTTGCGCCAAATGACAGCTTTAAAGGAGATGTCACGGAAACGAAATTCGACTGCGGCATTCACACTACAGGAAAAAGAAGCACAGATACTTGAGCGGGCCAAAAGGGCAAGAAAGTATGAGTATTTAAGCAAACATGCGACATCAATGAGTGGAACCAAAGAGGCTGATTCAGCACCAGTTTCGGCCAACTCGACGTTTAACGGTAACCGGTCTCTTATCCAGCACCTAAAGAGCATCCACCGACATGACCACACGGTGAATTCTACTTTTGGAAACAGTACTACGTTTAACAACGGAACAATATTGACTGGGCTTGGCAACGGCATGATTGAAGAAAGTACGCCATTCAGTTCACCAAAGAGCAAGAGACTCGAAACAAGAAAAGCATTTCCCAAGGGTGTCCAGCAGTTAAGAGACTTGGCGCTGGGGATCCGTACACGTTACAAAAAGTAATTAATTTGTATAATAGTAATAGTAATTTCGCAACTTGTTTGCGGCTAACAAAGAATGAGGCAAAAGAAAAAATGGTGGTGACCAAATTTTGTCGGTCCTGTACGCAGTGCGTTTATATTTCATTGACACCGAAACATTATTCAAAGGAACAGCGACCCCTCGTCAACTGACAAATAGGTGCCATGGATCTCTTGAAAGACGCAGCAAAGAATATAAATCTCTATGAGGTGAAGGCTTATGTTCGGAAGGCTCAGAACGGTACGTAGCACATCCTTGTGTGGAGAGACGGAACCAGACGGATCAATACTAACTCCCAAAACAGTGGCCATGAACTTGACAGAAATGGAGTCGCGGGTCCGTGAAGCCACCAACAACGAGCCGTGGGGCGCTCCTACGACTCTTATGGCCAAGATTGCTGCAGGAACCTACAACTATCGAGAAAGAGAAGAAATTGTCGGCTTTATATTCCGCCGTTTCACTGAGAAGGCCGCCAACGAATGGAGACAGATCTACAAGTCGTTACAATTGCTTGAATACTTGGTGAAGAACGGGTCTGAGCGTGTCATTGACGACTTTAGGACCAACTTATCGTTGATACAGATGTTGAAGTCGTTCCACTACATCGACTCGAAGGGCAGAGACCAAGGGATTAATGTCAGAAACAGATCAAAAAACTTGATTGCTTTGTTGAATGACGACAACATGATCAGAGCTGAACGTAAAAAGGCAAGAGCTAATGCCCACAAGTTTGGTGCCGTTTCGTCCGGTGCCTACGGGGGTGCTTCCTCAATCGTGAATGGTGCCTCTGTCGAAGACGGCGATTTTACCAACCGTGTATTTGGTGACGGTGGTGTCTACGGCGAAAGATACGATGACTCTGCTGCTGCCTACTCAAGCGGCCAGACTGGTAATAGCAATGAACAGTTTGAGGAATACGACGTGGCTCCTGCTACTTCGTCTTCGAAGCCTACAACTTCTTCTTCGAGAGTCAATGCTACTGCCTCAAAGTCCCAACCAAGACAGCCTGAGGCAGACTTGTTGGGTGATGATTTCTCTTCGTTTGCTGCTGCTCCTGCTACCGCTGCTGCAGAGGACGACGATGACGACGACGATTTCGACGATTTCCAAGCCGCTCCTTCACAACCAGCCAAAAACAATAACATTTCGTTGTCAAACTTGTACCAGAGCCAACCACAGCCCGGTTTTGCTGCTCAACCTTCATTCGGTCAACAACCAGCTCAGAACTTTAACCAGCCACAAGGCCAAGCCAATCGTGTCGTCAGCAGTGGAACTGCAGCCTCGAGTGGTCCTGCAAAGTCTGCTGCCTCCAACGACGCCTTCTCCTCGTTATTCTCGTCAGCAAAGACCAAGTCCCATGCCACCAAACCAGTTTCTGCTAAGCCTACACCTGCTGCTCCAGCTCCTGCCGCTGCTGCCGCTGCTGGTGATGATGATTTCTTTGGTGGATTTAGTTCCAACACTACCTCCACCAAACCTGCAAACTCTGGTTCTGGAGAGGTGGATTTGTTAAGCTTTTAGTTAATTAAATGGACGTAAAAAGTAGAACCTCGGTGACTATAAGACCGGTTTCGCATATCCACGACCAGGTTTTGGTAATACACTGAAAAATTTCGTGGAGAAAGTTTGTCTCCACTAAAACCGTTCATTTATCAATCATGCTCAAGAATTCCGTCAGACTTTTCTCTTCTACCACTAGAGCTTGGGGTACCAAGGTGTACTTCAAGACTTCTATTGATGGTGTTGCTCAAAGCCCAATCAAGTTTGAATTGTACGATGAAGTTGTTCCCAAGACCACCGAGAACTTTAGAGCTTTGTGTACTGGTGAAAAAGGTTTCGGCTATGCCAACTCCATTTTCCACAGAGTCATTCCTAACTTTATGTTGCAAGGTGGTGATTTTGAAACTGGTAAGGGATACGGCGGTAGGTCGATCTACGGTAAGTCATTCCCGGACGAAGACTTCTCCAAGAAGCACACCAAGCCTGGTCTTTTGTCAATGGCCAACTCGGGACCAAACACCAACGGTTCTCAATTCTTTATTACTACCGTTCCATGCCCTTGGTTGGATGGCAAGCATGTTGTTTTCGGTGAAGTCATTGAAGGCTTTGATGTTGTCAAGAAGATCGAATCGTACGGTTCCAACAGTGGTAGAACCAGTGCTTCCATCGTTATCGAAGAAGCTGGTGAAGTATGATAATAGTAGGAGGTATGTAAATAAAATGTACAATTATGTATATGACGAATATGCTCTAAACTTGAAGCTTAGGATTTGGTTCTTCGGCAGGAATCAAATCTTTTGGTAACTTCTTCTTCAATTGGGTCAACTTGTCGTAGTCACCAGCCAAGATTCTAGCAATGACCAAGTCATCTCTGTCTTGGATTTCCTTCTTGGACTTGCCTTGGTTGCTCAAGAATTGCTTGGCCTGTTCGGTGTCTCCGTGGAAGTAGTCTTCCATGGCTCTTAATCTTAATTCCTTTTCAGCCCAGTCTGGACCATCGGTCTCTCTTCTCTTCATTTGTGCCGTGTACTTCGAGTAGGCGACATATGCGAAGATTGGCAAGACCAAGTAGAAGTATGGGAATTCCCAGCCCTCAGCCTTTTCCGTTTCACGGATAATCTTCCACTTCAATTCACCTGTGGTTTCGTCCTTGTATGGAATCTTGTCGATAATCTTGCCGGCGTCCTTGGTGACAAACTGGAAATTTTTCAAGTCCTGTGAGTTGTCTTTGAACAAGTCCAACTGTTCCTTGGGGATCCCTGGAAGTATAAAGTTCCATTCCGAATGGTTTCTTTTGTAGTACAAGTTCTGCAATTCAGCAATCGTCTTGAATTCTTGGTCGGTTGGCACCCTTGGTGTTCCGTCGGGGTTGCTATAGATCTTGGTCACCGAAGATAACGAATCCAATTTGGAACGAATGTTCTTTTCTAAGGCATAGTCAAACTTTCCAACCTTGTGTCTTAACAACCCGCTTAAGGGGAATTTAAATGTGAATCTCATGTCCTATTATATATAGCACACGGTTATGTCTGGTTGACTGGTTAGTTTTCAGCTTGTTTTTATTGGAGGAAATTTTTTTTTGGTCTGATTACAAGTTAGACCCATTTCCCAAAAAGATTGTTTTGCTGGTTAGGCCTCCTCTATACATATATATATATACACACGTGATTCACCATATCCCTTCTCTATCGCTTGGAGGTACCAAACCCACTGATTCCCATGGCCGAGATCATCTCGTTGTCACTGTCGCTCGCTTTATCTACTGCCAAATTCTGTTTTGCCTTGCGTTGCTTCCGTTTATTTCGTTTTTTCTCTTCAAATTTCTGTCTTCTCTCGACTCGTTCTTGAAAACTGACTGAAGCCTTGGAACTTTCACTGCTCCGCTGTCGTATCAGTTGCTTTACCAATGCTTCTATCGTAGCAACAACTTCTTCAAGTGAAGCACGGGCTATTCCTCCTTCCAATATCTCCTGGTTCTCATCGGTTGTTCCAGATTTTTTACTCAAATCTTGCGCTTTGGTTATATGTTGTGGTGAATTCAAGTGATCAATCAACGCCATGTTGTCGCGGAAAGATAGGTTACAGATAGGACAAGAAAACCCGAATCTTCGATCTTTTCCATGACTTGAACTCGAACTCAATGGATTGATGATATTGTATGTTTTGACAGCAGCCAACAGCTGCTTGAGAAGCTTATCTCGATGACTGATGTATGACGTTGAGTGTTCGGGAATCAAGTCGCCTGAAGGAACTGTCTCTTCTGGTTTCTTCTTATTCTTTGCTTCTGCTGCATATGCCTCAACGTTCCAGAGTTTTCGTCCATACTGATCAAGTGTCACCTTTTCTGTTTCCTTCTCCATGCTTGGGGCAATTCGTTTGTACTATGTTTCTGGCTCATTCTCACTGTCGCACTTTCTTATCTTCATCTCATCACATCATCTGCAGGATCCTTTGCTGATTTCACTGGAATCCCGTTAGTATTGGAACTCTACAAAGTCTCTCAAGCATTATCCCCGTTCAGTTATAAATCTGAGTAGAGGTGATAATCTTTCTTTGCTTCAATTGAATTTTTATTTAAACAATATATGAAGTTTTTTTTTTGCAGCTATTTTGATAGCGACTCGATCTCATTCGTAATATCTGTTTCCGGTGGCACCCAGTATCCTTGATCGTTCAACACGTAATTGTGCTTCTTTTGATAAAACTTGTTCAAGTACTTTACGAGTGTGATGGCTAACACGGCAACCACTTGCATTCCAATACTCAATGGGTAACCAATCTTAAAATGAGCATCAATATGTTTCGTATTGTAAGCCACTAGAGGCATCCAGGCATTTGTACAGTATACAAATGTATTGCCTGTGGCTACCAATAAACCCTTGATGTCTGGTTGTGTAATGTATAATTCGGTAGCCCAAGAAATAAATATTGTTTGAAGCGAGTTTAATCCTTGACTAATCATAAACGCAGCAAATTTGAGTCCAAATGGGATATCCCAAACAGTCAATAGGATAAACCCCAATATTCCTACAGCAGCTCCAAACATTAGAATGGGATATCTCAATCGGTAGTAATCTGAAATAGATGAAAATGTAAATGTCCAGACAATATAAAATGCGTTCGTGGCTGTTGCAACCATATTCAAGTTGATTAAAGAATATCGTTTTGTCGACTTCAACCAGATATTAAAATAGTTGGGTGCTTGTGGAGCACAGGATAGAAAGACGTATGCAAATACAAAACTCCACAACTGCCAGCTAACAAATACTTTTAAAACTCTCTCCCAAGTGTATGGGATAGGCTTTTTCTTACCGAAATATTCGTATCTCTTCCTTTGAAACTCGATATCATCAGTGGATAACCATGTTGCTGCTGGATTAGGAGAGTCGGAGAAATCAGGAAGACAAAAGTATCCTGCTAATCCAATAGGGATTGTCATCAATCCATCAATAATAAATAGCCACTGCCATCCAGGACGATTCAACTTTCCATCCAAAGTAGCAAGTATAGCACTTTGGAGAAATCCAGAAAAAATACCTGCTGCTGAAGAAGTTGAATTTAGGAACGATAATCTTTTTGCAATTTCCAATGGACCGTACCATTCACTTAAAATCAAAACCAATGTGGGAAATAAGCAAGACTCGCAAGATCCTTGAATAAATCTGAGACCAAAGATGACCTTCTTAGACTTGGTAAGCCCCATTGATAGAGTCAAAATGGCCCAAATAATCTCACAAGTTGGTAACACTCTTGAAGGCTTCACATTATTTACTAGTAAAATCATTGGAATTGAGAACACTAAATAGCCGACATTAAAGTAAGTTGTCAAAAGGTTTCGATCATTTCCTGACATGTTTAAACTTTCTTTCATTCCAGACACGTAAGTAACCAGAATGTTTGTCTGGTCGATATATTTAAGAAATGAACTCAAGATAGCATATAGGAAGAGAAAGAAGTCTATTTTAAGTAAGAACTTTCTTTCTTTGGGAGGTCTTCCAAAGGAGTCCCAAAGAATTGTTAAGACCTTGCCCGTTTTTGACATTTGAGATGGGTCCAATATGGGTTCGCCAAACGCATTTACAGCTTCTTCCTTGACAGATACAACATGGCCCTCCTTTTCCTTAGACATTTCTTCTGGATAAATAATTAACCTAATCAAGTCATATTAATAAATAATTCTCTGGCGTTTTATCTTATAATTGTGGTGTCTATTATTTCGCAATCAATGGGATAACTATATATTTTTTAAGTCATATTTGACGTCTTGTGTCGGAGCCACCTTTTTGTATAAAACGGGACTGGTAGAAATAAAGGGGCTTTTTTTTTCTCAATACAATAGTCATAATAGTGAATAGGTTTGAAGTTCCACATGTAATTCTTAGTAAAGAAATCTGATTTGCAAAAGTACTTCTCCGATCGGATGCTCATAATTGTAACTAAAGTGGATTACTGGAACGAAAAATACTAGAAAAAATCAAAATAGATTCCTGGGTATGGGTAAAGATATCTTTTCATTGTTAAAAGCGAAACCGGCGAAACTGGTATCGGCTGTGGTGAGAACAGTGAAAAAAACGAGCAAAGATGTGGATTTGGTTAAGCAAATGAATGAATCCATGAGTAAGAATCCGTTTCTGTATCGATGGGAGATTGTTGGGACACATCTTATACGAAATGTGTGTTCAGTCAATGGCACCACCAAGCTTAAAGTAGCTGCATTTGATCTTGATTCTACATTAATAGAGACGAAATCAGGACTGAAGTTTGCTCGTTCTCCAGAAGATTGGAAATGGTGGACAACGTCAGAAGGTAATGGCGATGTAGTGGCCAAACTAGATCAATTGGTCAAACAGGAGTATTTGCTCGTAATTTTCACTAACCAGGGAGCAGTGATTGCTCAGAAAACTAGTAAGTCGTACATCAATTTTGTGAATCGAGTGAATCAAATAGCATCTAAACTTCCTGGAATGGTCCTTGTGTTTGCATCGCCCAAAAGACCAGCAAAGGGACCTGCTAGTACCGACGAACAACATAAAAGCATGCGGAAACCATGCCCCGGGATGTGGCTTGAACTAATCAAGTGTCTTGAGCAACAGAATTGTGCTGTTGACATTGAAAACAGTTTCTTTGTGGGAGATGCTGCAGGTCGCCCTGGTGACTTTCTGGATAGCGATAAAAGGTTTGCCGAGTCGGTAGGACTTGAGTTCAAAGTTCCAGAAGATATCTTCCTCGATTCTACACTAGAAGAAGACAAGTAGAAATAGATTTCAAATCCCGGAGTTCTTTTTATATACATGGTAAGTCTAATTCAGACCGTTTAAAGGTCTGCCAAAACTAGTTCCTTGATCTTCTCGTCTAAGATATCATGTTTACTGACGAGGGTCTTTGTCTTGTCAACGGTTTCAAAGTAACCGTTGACGTTGTTAATGGCACGCCGCTGTTCGTCTGGGAGTTTTGTAACCTCATTCAACATGTCATAGTGTATGATAAGACATTTCTGGATATTGGCCACGTCATTTTCAAACTTGATGGCTTCTTCGGTATTCTGTGGATAGTTTTTAAGGACAAAGTTGGTTTCAAAAGTGCCACCTCTGGTATTGAGGAACTCGTGGACTTCTTCTTTAATCAAGGCCGTGATCAAACCTTTGGGCAATGACCTTCCGCTTTGTTTCAAATCCTGCAAGAGATATGAATACTTTCTTGTCTCATCAAGTTCCTCCTTTACTAATAATTCCTTGGGGTCAATGACCTTAACTTGTTTTCCGTCCAATTCCTTGAGTTTGGCTACGATTCTGCTCACCGACTCTTCGTTAGAAACAAAAGGTACAGCAAAGAACTTGTACAGGTTGCTCTTTTCAGCACTGATCATCTTGTTACGTCTCTTCAAACCTGTAGATTCCTCATATTGCAAAAACTCACGATCGCTATTAAAGGATGTCTTGGGAGGTGCCTTTTTGTCAACCTTATTGCTCGCAAAATACAAGGCACCGCAAGACACAAGGAACACGTAAAAGAGGTACCGGACTTTTGGTGCTTTATCGGCAGACCTACGTACATTCGATGCGTAGTTACGAATTGGGGTACGGATCAATCCTGGTCGAGTAAAAAGTGCCGTGCTTCTAAACATTGCTGGTAAAAAGGTGACAGTTTCAAATGAGCCATTTACATACGACTTTACCGGGATCTGAAAATGGTGCGGAACAAATGTCGAACATAAAAGAAAAATGTCGCATTTGTGCACCTAAAGTCAAACCAAAATTTTCACCCAGGTTTCTCAACTCAGAACGGTAATCCAGACAACAACATGTCGTTAGTCCATTTGGCCAACTTCTGTGCCCACTTGAAGAACTGTACCAACGTAAACATTTCCACCACATCGGTGCCGTTCAGTCGATTACATCTCCAGGTCGCCCGTGGATTGTACAAGGAAGGTTTCATTTCGCTGATTCAGAAGGGCTCTACCAATGGCCCAGACCTCACACCAGTTGACATTACTCCAGATAACATATCTTCACGTCGGTTGTGGCTAGGATTGAAGTACCGTCAGAACCAGCCAGTTATCAGAGACATCTCATTGATTTCAAAACCTGGCAGAAAGGTTACGCTCACGCGAGAAGAAATCAAGGCATTGGCTTCTGGGTTACCCGTGAGATTCATCAAGCCTTTGCAACCGGCCGAATCCATATTTATTAAATCTACAGTCGATAATGACGTGATAGAGATCCAGGAAGCAGCCAAGAAGGGCATCAAGGGAATGGCATTGTACCGTGTCAAGTAATCAGTCATAGCAACATTTTGTATATAGTCAATGGAGTACACACTACGTATAATCTCTAAATGGATACCTTCTCGGTGAACGCCGTCGTCCAACCAGACATGTCCACTTGCCAGCCCTTCCATACCATCAACTTCTCCCTGAAATTATCGGTATTTGGAGCCAAATTCTGCTGTGATGCAGTGGCATAGTCGTTTTTAGTAAACACTGGCTTTGCGGGCTTTACAGGAGAAACAACAGGAACAGGTGGAGGTGGTGCCTGTTGAAATGAGCCAGGGACTGATTGTGCCTTGAGCTGTTCTAGTTGTCGTTGTAAATCAGAAATGGTATCGTTCAAGTCCATCTTGGTCAACTTCAAGTCCGTATTCTCGTCACGGAGCTTCGTGATGATTGATTTCTGTTGTTCGATAGTTTCATTGGCTTCTGCTATTTGGAGACGTAGCGAATCGGAGTTGGAGTCATTCTCTGGAGTATTCTCTACGTTGACTTTATCTATAACTTCCTTTACTTCATGTTCTTCCTCCTTTACTTCTTGGTCAGCCCCCTTTGACTCTACCTCCTTTGGTTCTTCCTTTGGTTCCACTTCCTTTGGTTCCACTTCCTTTGGTTCCACTTCCTTTGGTTCCTCCTTCAGTAATTCAGGTGTGGCTTCGTTGGTCTCTTCACCCTGGTCCGTTATTGGTGTGTCTTCCTTTTCATCCTTTTTCTTGCTCTTTTTCTTCTTATTCTTTTTCTTGAACTCTTCAAGTTTCTTTCTTGCAGCCTCGAGCTTCTGCTCCTTGGTCAATTCCTCTTCAGCCATGTGTAATTCCGGAATTTAACGCGGGTCGCGCACCTTTGCAAATCCTGCTTGTCCAACACTCCAAAAAACGTGCGGCCCAAAATCTCTGATCTCTCCGCCAAATCTCCCAATTAAATCACGAATTCTGAGAGTTCCAGAACAACTGAAATACCACTCAAATTTGATGAAAATATTATAGGAGAGTCCCGGTTCAACCGTTGGGTGAATTCAACAGAAATATTACTGGCTATGGGGCCAGGAAAATTGTCGGATCGCAGTAGAACCCGTCACATCGTACTCTAAATAAAGAGAAGGCACAAAATTCTTATTTACTTTATATTTATGTACATATATTCATTCATTTATTTATTTATTTATTAACCAAGCTACTCCTAATCATCTGGCTTTGACTCGGTTTAGCTAAAAAATCAGGGCCCTGAATTGCTCTCCTCTTGATTAGGTGTTACGTTACATCGTGTTTTGTCAGCGAAAAAAAGAAAATGGTCACTTTCTAAAAATAATCGTAAATTGATGACATTGTCTCAAGACGATGCGCCCAATTATAAATTCGGCTTGGATTCCAGAGACAAAGAGCCGATATGGGCAAAATACGTACTCTTCGATCCAGAAATGGATGCCTTAGTTGCAAGAGGCGAAAAATCAAGGTAAGTATAGCTGGTATTCTAACGTTTTCCCCATACTAACACCACTACAGTGCAACGAAGCTCTTCCCAAATGTGAATATTGTACTCATTCAAATCGCCAATGCGAATACCCCAATCTTACCATGGTAAACACTGAAACTACCGACACAAAAATCAAAATAGTAAACCTTTCCAAAGCTCAGAAGTTAACTTCATTCGTTAGACTCCCCAGGACGTCCAAAAATTCATATCTCGACACCATTCGTCATATAAATTCCCCTACCTCCGTGCTTCAAATTTCAAAATTCGAACTTCGACTCTTGAATTTCTTCAGCAATTTCTGCATCCCAATATTTACCCAGTCGTTGGATAAGGAGTCTTACGACGTCTGGACCCGTCAAGTCCCTTGCTTGGTTGTAGAGAGTCCATTGGTACGCAACAGTATTTACTCGTTTGCAGCCATGATTTTAATCAAAACCTGCGGTTTGCCAGGCTATGAAGAAACACCTAACGACAACCATATCCTTAAAAAAAATGTTAGGTACGGTATTGATGCTCTCGAGAAGGCTACCACTCATTATTTCATGAATGTCATCGCTAGCACTCGCAAAAAAGTAACTGATTATCAAGATAGCAAGGTTGCAGTCGAATTGGCCGTTTCTTCGACTATTGTGTATGGCTTCTTGGCTATTCAACCACATAGATTGGTAGACTTGATCTGCTTTGATCGTTCTGAAACCGATTTTCTTTCTATGGCACGTGGAATTAGGGTTACGGTCAATACCGTGTGGCCTGTTGTGGCACAGAGTAACTTTCGTGGGCTTTTCTTGTCTTCGAGACAACGGAATATTGAGAATGAAATGGAACCACTTGAGAAATGCCCTTACCCCGTGATTCAAGAACTTTATAAAGATATACTTTATGAAAATCCACCCGGGAGTGAGCACTTAATTACTGGACTTGTGTGGTTCCAACGTCTTATCCACCTGGTAGTGGTTAGCAATTTCCCGGTGGAAATTATCAAGTGGGTGGCATTAGCTACCGTTGACTTGTGTGATATGTTTTATCGAAAAGAGCATCATGCTCTCAGACTCTTATACGTCTATTCTTGCTACTGTACGGTTACCAGGTTCTATGCCTTTGAGAAGAACAATATGTGGATCGACTATATTAACTGGTACCGTGACTACAATATGGAGAATTTCGGAGGATGGTGCCATCTGCTTGATGAAGCGTTTTATACCCTTGCTGTAGACAAGAAGTACAGTTTTGGATCGCTTGATTTCACGGTTATGGGTAGCTTCAACCCAGAGCACCTTGTTAAGACATTGTAGGGCTCCTAACTAAACCATCACAGGGGTATTCTGTCAATCAAATTCCAGGACTATATGCATTTCTTGTGTGGTTTCAAAAAAAAAAGGGTGTATCTCATGGGATTACTCAGATCAATGTAACATTCTCCAAAAATGGATCTGGATCGGTTCCATTGCGATGCGCTTGGCATAACCAAAACGGGACTCTTGTGCATCTTAACTCCGACATGGATTTTTCACTCTCACCTGAACCTCGAACGGAATTATAAAATAAAAGAATTACCGGAAAACAAGGACGGATCCTGACTCACTTTTTTTTGTAGAGTTCCGTTTCAGGAAACGTAGTGATACGAACCCACATCAATATTCAGGTGTATCAGTAAAATATTCGAGGCGCGCGGAACTGTTTTTTTTTGTGAATCATATAGATCGTGCCGCATCATGCCTTCGAAACGTTCACGAAACGGCTGTCTTAGCTGTAAAAAGCTCAAGATAAAGGTAAGTCTATAGAGCTCTTTCTAGGAAATGTATACTAACGTTGTGGTTAGTGTGATGAAGCGCTCCCGCGATGTGAATATTGTGTCCACACCAATCGGACCTGTGAGTACCCCAATCTCACCGTAATCAAACGAGTCCAACAAGACTCCCAGTATGACTATGGGAGACTGACGCTGGCCCAGAAGCTGGATGCCTTCTTTCAAATGACTTCTTCCCCACAGAACGTATTCAAAGACATTATTCAACACTTAAATGCCCCCACATCGATGCTTCAAATAACTAGGTTTGAGCTACGCCTCCTTAATTTCTTCAGTAACTTCTGCATTCCACTCTTCACACATGCAATAGATACCGAGTCATACGAAGTCTGGACGCGACAAGTGCCGAAATTGGCTCTCGAAAGCACGTTGGTACGAAATAGCATATATTCTTTTGCGGCCATGTGTTTGGTCGAAATCTGCGACTTGCCCGAGCTTCAACGTCAGGATAACCAGCATCACATCGAGTACGAGTCTCAACTTATCAATTCCAATGTCTCGCACGGTGCCACCAATTTGTACTCCGCAACCACGTCTTATTTCATGAATACCATTGGGGCAACCCGCGACAAAATGCCGAATATTGACAACGCCTCAATTGCATCGGAATTGGTAGTATCGTCAACGATTGTTTATGGATTCTTGGGGATCCAGCCGCATAACTTGGTGCTGGTCATTTCTTTTGACCGTTCCGAGGCCGATTTTATCTCAATGGCCCGTGGGATTCGGCTGACCTTTATTAGTTGTTGGCCTGTGCTTTGTCGAACCAAGTTTCGGGGTCTTTTCTCAGCATCTATTCGTCGAATGGTTCAAGAAATAGATCCTCTAGAAGAATGCTTGTATCCAGTGGTTCGGAAACTACGCCAAGACCTCTTGGAGATGAATCCACCAGGGTGTGAGCAATTAATGGATGGTGTGGTGTGGTTCCAGCGTCTTCTTGCGCGGGTCATAGAAGCAAACCACCCCCTAGAACTTACCAAGTGGGTTGCATTGGCATCCGAAGAACTAACTGCAATGTTTTATCGTAAAGATTTTCATGCACTTCGTCTTTTATACGTATACGCATGTTACTGCATCCTCATTCGTTTCTATGCGTTGGAACAAGACAATCTATGGCTTGATTTTATTCAATGGTACCGGGAGCATAACTACAAGACGTTTGGCCAATGGTATTACCTGCTTGACGAGGCATTTTATGTCATTACAGTTGAAAAAGTGTACGTATTCTCTGACTCTGATTATTCAGGAATGGGGCCTATGGACCCCGAAATCCTCGCACAAACTTTATGAAGAAACGAAAAAAAAAAAAATTGCAGCCAAATTAGAAAACGATGGAAAAAAAGAGGCGGTTGAGCATAAAGAGAATCTCGGTAGTTGGTTAGGCACCCCATTACGGTGTGGTCCAACTGATCGCAAGGCGTATTATAACCATGCAAGTTTTAGGACCATCTAGATCCACAGGAACAATAGCCTCGAGCCAACCACCACTCACAGATGTTTATGTGACCATTAAGGTTCCTAAAGTTGAAATTGGCTTGCTAATAGCAACCATTCAATGAACATTATTAGCGAGCTACCCTGGTAGTTTTGTCTTTTTTTCATTTTTATTTTTTTCTTTTTTGGTTTATGATTGTTCACTGCACCTTGGTAGTTAACATCTCACAAAATTTAGTCCGAAACTTAGTCCCAGATATAAAGAGTGGCTCATTCACCACCACTCTGTTCAACAAGATTTGACGCTCGAGATCTTATATTGTGTTAAGCCATGATTGAAGATATTCTTACCTTTTTAGTCAAACGAGATGATGACGACGATGCCAGTGCCCACACGCATGTCTGTGAAGCCGGTAATGATTATAACGGTGAATTGTGGGGTGCCCGTATCTCAGCCGTCTTTGTCATCTTGGTGACGTCTGCCTTTGGCTCGTTCTTCCCGCTTCTCTCCCTGAGATACTCGTTTATCAGACTTCCACCCGTTTGCTTTTTTGTGGCCAAGTTCTTCGGTAGCGGGGTTATTGTTGCTACCGCATTTATTCACTTGTTGGAACCCGCCAACGACGCCCTTTCCAACGAATGTCTTGGGGGTGCGTTTGAGGAGTACCCCATGGCCTTTGGATTGGCGTTGATTACATTGTTTCTCATGTTCTTTGGGGAAATGTTGGCATACCGTGCCGTCGAAAATAAGGTTGCTGCTCAGGGTTCTGAGGGCCATACACACTCCCACTTTGGCGATGAGTCCTTGTACGTTTCCAAGAAGGACGATGCTGAGGTTGCTGCTGCTGATAAGAACGATTCTGAAGAGGCTGAAGACCTGGAACCCCAGGAAAAGACCCAGGTGGTCCAATACCCTTCTCATTTTTCCCATGTACATGATCACCAGGATCCCGAAGCTGTTGACACGCCTGTCAATGACTTGAGCAAGGAACAATACTACGGCCAGTTGATGAATGTGTTTGTGTTGGAGTTTGGTGTTGTTTTCCACTCGGTGTTTGTCGGGTTATCGTTGGCTGTTTCTGGTGACGAGTTTAAGACCTTGTACATTGTCATTGTTTTCCACCAGATGTTTGAAGGTTTGGGTTTGGGTACAAGAATCGCGACCACGCCTTGGCCCCGTCACAAGTACAGATGGACTCCATGGCTTCTTGCACTTGCATTTGCTTTGTGTACGCCCATTGCTATTGCCATTGGACTCGGAGTAAGAAAATCGTATCCACCAGGCTCAAGAACTGCTCTCATCACCAACGGGGTGTTTGACTCCATCTCGGCCGGGATCTTGTTGTATACCGGGATCGTCGAGTTGATGGCCCACGAATTCTTGTTCTCGAACGAGTTCAAGGGTGAGGGTGGATTCAAGCGCATGTTGGCTGCATACTTTGTCATGTGTTGGGGTGCCGGTTTGATGGCTCTCTTGGGTAAATGGGCTTAATTAATAACGTAATAAAAATGACAAATTCTAAAGTAATCGCGAAATTATATTTCATAGCTTTTTATCATCATGTTTAGAATACAACGCGTATTGCCGGCTGTAAGACGGTATTCGAAGTTGGGAGAGTTTACGTCAGGTCCTCCACGTTTGCCTAAGGAGCAGCAGGAAGAGTTTGAACGGTTGCAGAAGGTTGCTCGGACGCAGGCCGCGATCGACGAGTACAACGAGCAGTTGGATCAAACGGGAACCACACCTTCGACCCCAGTGGAGTTGAAGACCGATATCGGAGGGTTCCAGCAGCTCAAGATCATTCCGGAATTTGAGGGTGATGTAAACCCAAAAACCGGCGAAAGAGGTGGACCCAAACAGGATCCATTGAAGCATGGCGACTGGTCCTTCAACGGAAGAGTGACTGACTTTTAGGAGAAGATCTAAAGTGTAAGTAGTAAACGTATTTAGTTATGATAAATGTATTCAATTCTCAACAGTGAAAAATCTCATGGACTTTGATCCCTTGTCTCTATTCACACCACAGGCGCCCCGTGACAACGAGCTCGTGGAGGTTGTTGGTTCTACTAAAGACGTGCTGTGTGTCAACGAGACGCTAGGAGACGACGATGATCATGAGCAGCCGGTCCATATCCTCGATCTTCCGCTGCTCCATCTCAAACCACCATCGCTGGTATTGTTGGTTATGTTGAGGCTCTTGGCTCCAAACACGGTGTACAACTTCTCCAATGCTCAGGAACTGATGCTTCCTGACACAGATATTGATCCACACCGGGTGTTCGCCGAGAAACGGGTGGATGAGCCCAGTATTGCCGATGCGATGAGCTGGCTCGCAATATATTGTCCCCGGTTCGACTCGGTGCTTAAGCTCGCTTACCTTCCACTCCTTAGCGATGCTTTGCGACACTCTCCGGACTACAACGCATACCTCACGAGGATCGTGGCGCTGGATTTGGCCTGGCTTGATCCCGAAACTCGAACTTTGGTACAGAAAGAAACGGCGTTGCGTATCAGCGAGAACTGCGGACGCACAGCACAGCCAGAGATTGTGCGTAACATCACCATAGCCAACTTGGAACAGTACTTGGCCCATGGAGTATCGAAATACATTCGTCTCAAGGAACCATCACTTACCAGCGATAATTTAGGACTCAAGACTTGGGGATCATCCCTTGTGCTTGCAACTCGCTTGGTCAATGCCCCAAAGTATCTCTACGGAAACGTGCTTGAATTGGGCTCGGGCACAGGATTGGTGGGTATCGCTTGTGCTTTACTTGGCTACAACACTACACTTACAGATCTCCCAGAAATCGTGCCGAACTTGACCGAAAACGTCGCCTTAAACGGTGTCGAGGCGACGGTTTATGAGCTTGACTGGACCGACCCTACATCTTTTGTATCACGCTTTGGCGACGTGACTTTCGATACGATAGTCGTCAGTGATCCCATTTATTCGTCAAAGCACCCATACTGGGTCATCAACATGCTCAACAAATTCTTGAAACCAAAACCAACGTCTCGTGTACTTATCCAGCTTCCAATCCGACCCAAGTTTGAACAGGAGCGGCTGGTATTGTGGCTGTTGTTCTCAACCCACGGCTATACCGAGCTAGAGTCGGCGATTGAAGATGGGTTCGACGATTTCGGCGCAATGAAGTTCTCTTTTAAACACTATACACGCAATACATAGTCCCGCAATTTGTACAACCTCTTGACGGCTTCCTCCAACACCTTGTCGTCCTTACAAACAGCGAATCTAACACACTTTTCCAACCCGTGTCCAACACGGTGCCCTGGATACAAGAATTCCGTGGGAGGGATCCCAACCACCCCAATCTCCTTGATGAGCCAGTAAGCCAACTTGAAGTCGCCTGGCAACGACTCGATGGCTTCCGGGTACTTGTAGTCGGATGGAACATTGAGCTTCAGCAAGTTGACCAACAAGAAGTAACTGCCTTCGGCAATCGTGTAAGGGAACCCCAAGTCGTCAAACACCTTGGTAAAGAGTTCGTACTTTTTGATATATTCCTGTCGCGTAATCTCAAAGTAGTTCTGTTCTTTTGCTGCAATAAACCCCTGGGCTACTGCTTGTTGGAGCGGCGATGGAGTGACAAAACAGATTCTCGTATGTGCTGCCGTCACGTACTTGAGAAGATTGGGAGGGCCATGGACGTACCCGACTCTCCATCCAGTCGCAGCAAACGACTTGCCGGCTGAACCCACAGTAAAGGTTCTCTCCCCCAATTCAGGCAATGCAGCCAAGTTGGCAGGACGAGGCAACAGCTTCGTGTAGTACAAGTTATCGTATACTTCGTCACTGACAAGCAAGAGATTGTTGTCAATTACTATCTTACCCAACCTTACCAATTCCTCTTCGGTAAACACTTTGCCAATGGGGTTGTGGGGAGTATTGATGATAATCAACTTTGTCTTGTCGGTAATTGCGGCATTGAGGCCCTCCCAGTCTATCTCCCAGTCGTTTCCGCTTACAATTTCTGAATTGAACTTTTCAGGATACTTCAACTTGACGTACTTGACCTTGGCTCCCGTCATCTCAATATTGGGGACGTACTGGTCAAAGAACGGCTCAAAAACTATGGCCTCGTCTCCTGGGGTCAAGAAACCAAACAAAACAGCAAAAATACCTTCGTTGGCGCCGGTGGTGATTTGAACTTCAGAGGTATCCACGGGACGGCCGAATGACTCGGAGTAGTGCTGTGCTACTTCACGCAACAAGTTGGGGTTTCCGCGAGCATGAGCGTACTGGTTGAACTGCGGTTGGGTCACGGCATCTTTGACAGCATCAATGGCAAATTCTGGTGGGTTGTACGAGAAGAACCCCTGTCCCAAGTTGACAATGGGTTGGCCCGATTCGGCCTGTGCAGCAGCCGCAGTCTCGTTGATCAACGACCATACGTCTTTCTGGCCTGGTTTCTGATAGAAGTACGGATTGTGCAACGCTTCGGGTTTGGATGCTTTGGCTGTAGTCATGCTGAAAAACTGGCGTGCTGTGTTTCTGATCATAAAACAGTGGAAAGAAGTGAGTCAGATCCAACGGTATTTATTGTGCTGTACGCGACTGTGGCTGTTATCTGAAAATTCGCCCAATATAGTAATTCGGACCCTAAATCACGCTAAGATTACTAATCTCCACATCTTCCTTGAAAATACTCTATAGTCTATATTCTATTTATTAGTGTATCTTGATCAACAGTTCCAAACTGCCCAATGCCACGTCGCATCCTTCTTCAACCACCCACCGTTCGCCGTGGTTCTTTGAAATAACTTCGCATGCGTATCCCGTGACTAAAAGACCCGGTGGACGTGATCCACACGCCTCCACTGCTGCCGAGACGTTGCCCAATGTTGTTCGCACAATCCGCTGGTCAGGACATGAGGCACGCTCAACAATCGCAACAGGCAACTCAGGATCCCAGCCCTTTGTCTCTACCAACTGCGGAATCAACTCTGTCACGCGATGAAGTGCCATTAAGAAAACAGTAGTTCGGCTCGGCACAAATTCCGGTAAGTTGGGCAAGGCCCCACGACGACCCGTTCCGGTACAGATCAAGACCTGGTCGGCCACGTCACGGTGTGTAGCAGGAATGTTGCCTAGCACAGGCGCAGCAAGTGCCGACGTGATCCCAGGCAACACTACCGGAGTAAACCCGTGGCTGGCGAAAAAGTTATACTCTTCTCCACCACGACCAAAAATGTACGGATCGCCTTGCTTCAAACGCACAACACGTTCTCCTTGATGTAAGGCCTCAAGCCCTTTCTCCAAAAGCTCCTGCTGTGCTCGCTCGGCATTCCCAGGAAACTTGCGTGCGATAAATAACTTTGTTCTCTGCTTGGGGATAAGATCCAACACCTGCTGCGGCACCAACTTATCGGCCAAGATCAAATCAGCACTGTGAATCGCTTCGAGGGCACCCATCGTCAATAGAGAGACTGATCCAGGACCAGATCCGACCAACGAAATCGTTCCTGTCAAATTGGTGCGTTTTGTAACTGGCTGCGAAATCTTATGCTGTTGATAAACATCAGTTAGATCATCGATCGATAACTCAGCCAACTTGCGCAACGGATAGTACTCGACTATCTGACTGAGCCACCGGGCTCGTTGGAGCTTCTGTTGTTCCTGGGTCATGTCGAATTCTTTTACCAAAGAGTTGAGTGTACTGGTCGTCACAGCATCGTCGTCGTGTTCTCCCGACCCCAACAGCTCCACTTTGTCTTCCTTCTGGATTCTGTGTCTCAACTCTCCCACTTTGTCGCAAATTTCACCAATGTTCGCCGGCAATGCATTGGTTAACTCTCGCTTGATCTTGGAGGCAAGCTTGCATCCTTTTCCGCCAGTACTCACACCCAATTGGAAATCACCGCTGGTATACGTGGACAATAATGTAAATGAACATAACTCAGGAGCATCAGATACATTGATAGGGATTCTTAATCGCATACAGGCCTTATATACCGCCTGCTGCAACTCCCTTTGGCTTGCAGACAAGGTGACAAAGACCCGGTCCACAACATGATCCACGGCTTCACGACCCAAAGTGGTTAATGCATTGGAAATATACTCAATATCCAACTCACCAGTGATCCACTTCAATTTTTCAGCTTCGATATTGGTTTGAATCGATGCGGGAAGTTCATTTTGCAGTATATCTGGGGTCAAAAGTATGGGGTTGGCACCTGCGGCCAAAATGGCGTTGATCCGCAAAGCAGCCACGTTTGATACACCAATAATCAAATGGTTCTCTCCAATGCTTGTCACACACGTCAACAACTTTGTCATCGGACTCAAATACTCTTACTTGAATCTTATTTCATTACCAGTTATCTATATACTAAACAAATTTTCGATTACCAAATGTCACGTGAAAAACGTCATTTGCATATATTGGATTGCATATTGACAACTCTATTTCAAACCCCGGATACGAGAACCCTTGATGGCAAGTGCTTGTTGAAAGTCACAAGACTAGTGTGTAAAATAAGGCAGTAAATGATTTCTAGGATAGTTGTTGAGTTACAAAAACTTTTGCTAAGTTACAAAAATTCATCAGATTTGCTGGAAATTCATAAATCACAAGGTCACTTTTTAGAATTTTCTTAAGCGTAATTCCACTACTTTACAAACCCTTGCACACCAAGCTTCCTAGCAACACCAGTTGATCAGATTTAGTATTTGTTTTATACAAATCTCCTGACATTTTTCATGTTTCCTAATTAATTTTGGTAATGGCGGTCCTGAGCTATTCCTGCACATGTAGTGATGACCATCGGAAGATGAGCTGACTTCAGAACTAAGTAGTACTACAAACAACAATGGCCAAAAGAACGTTAGGATTGGGAAACGCTGCGAAAGCTAAGAAACAAAAGAGTGAAGCTACTGGTGAGAAGGTTGCTAGCAACGAAATCACCGTGGAACTTAATGAAGAAGCCGACGCAAACGACGAGCTTGCACAATTAAAGGCTCTCTGGAGCACTTATAACAGCTCGGAGAAAGAAAATGAGTTGGTTGTGAACGGTATTATTCATGAGTGTGACAGGCTTTTGCGTAACTCTACAGAAACTAAAGATTCCAAGTTGCCTGATGTTTTCCACTCGATTTATGCTCTTGCATTGGCGGAGCTTGCCAACTACCAGGTTGAAGACAAAAAGAAGGTGAAAGAGTACTTTGATGCTGCATTGGAACGTATAGAGTTGGGATTGAGTCACTTTGAACTGTCCATTGACTTGCTATTCACCAAGAGTAAGATTCTTATCCACAGAATTCCATTACAATACATTTCCCAGGTCGAAGTAAAAACCAAGACTGGTGATATTCCTCAGCTCAGTACTCTTTTGGATGAAGCCTTGAAAGTTTACGAAAATGCTGAAGCCAAGGCAGATGAATTGAAGGAATATAGTTTGTTTAACGAAGACAACTTGGAGATCTTGGAAGCTGTTGACGATTTATTGGATATAGTCGACAATTTTGGAAAGGATATTGCTGAAGGAGAAGATGATGATGCCGAAGATGAAGACGAGGAGCCCATTAAGTTGGAAGAAGAGCACCCATTGTACGAAATTCGCGAGAACGACAAGTATAATCAGTGGTGGAGAGATCATACTCTTGTGTTCTTGAAACAGGTGGACAACGAATTGACTAAGCTTAATATTGATTTTGCTAAGGAAGAACAGGAAGAGCACAAGTTGTTGGCGTTGCGCCGTGAAGTATGCCAGCGTCTTGGCCAGTCTTATCTTCAAGAATCTGAAATTCCATCATTGGCCTTTACTACCTTAATGTATGATGAAGAGTACGAAGGTGTCAAGGAAATACATGGCTTATCGCTTGAAGAAGCACAAAAGATTGCCCAGGACTTGATTTCAACTGCCTTAAGGTACTTAAAATGGGCCCAGGATAAAGAGGAGCCCGAGACATGGGTACCGGTTGCTGAGGCAATGATTTCGTTAGGCAACTTGTATGACGTTGACAGCAAGCAGCAGGAGGAGTACTACCAACAGGCCGAGAAGATACTAAACAAGGCCAACAATGTGACAAACGGAAAGTACGAAGATGTATTGGAAAACTTGCTTCAAAATTAGTGTATGGATCTATACAACCAGAGAACAGAAAACGACGAATCATTATATGAGGAAGCTTTATACCCTGCTGGCGATGGTGCTTTCGCTCTGTAGCTTCATGGCGTTGCGTTCATGAGCATTGTCCTTGCAGAACTGCAAACCCAGACACATGTGATCCTCCAACAAGCGGTGCTTGGCGCAGAACTTACCGGAACAGTGGCCACAGGTGCCCACCATGCGCAAAGGAGCTGCGGAGCACAGTTTGAACGAGCACTTTGATTTCTTCTTTGATTTCTTGGGGGCTGCAGTAATGATTTCTGTGTGCGACGATTTGGGGGTTAAATTTGGGGAGTGCGAGCCACTGCTCATTAAGATAATCGTGATATCGCTGGAGCCAGGCGACATTCCGAATTCCAGCAACAGCTTATCCACCGGTGCCAACTTCTCTCCGTTGTAGATAAGTTTGAAATCTGTTGGGAGTTTGGCGGTGGCGGGACAGCCGACCTTTGCTAACTGTCGGAGTTGATCCACAGAGGCGGTGTCGGGTATGGTGACTGTGTAGTGAACTTCGGTAGATAATCTTATGGTGACCTTCATGGTGGAATGTGGTGTTGTAGTAATAAAGGAAGAAGTAGAGAGATAGAAGATGAAGTCGGAATAAATGTAATATGCTAATTTTAAGTTTTACCTGGTGGCAAGGTTGGGTCAAGTGGCTATATTGGCTGTGTGCAGGGTATTTTGGGTCATTCTCGATTCACAGTGACGATAATGTACTTTGTCGCGGCTAAGATTTTTCTGTGCCGGTAGAGACGTCGAAGAATGCTGATGTAAAAAGCAATCATGGGAAGGTTCGGCTACCGTACCTAATTGGATATTTGTTTCGTTTTGTTTATAAGAATGGAAACGTTACCCTACCGCACATGGCCATACATTGTGGGTGGAAAGACTCCAGATGCACACAGGAACATATTTGGGTCACTTAACCGAGAGGTCGTGTGCTACTACAGATCCGTTATCGCTTTGCGGACAAAAGCGTTTCCGGATTGGGAATGATATTTATGCATGAACAAGCCGGGGAGGGGCCGGTTTCACAGTCGATATACACCGGAACAACGTAATGGGAAAAATTCGGGCCGTCTTGACGCCACGATATTTCACATCTGTAGGCACAGGCATGACCGACCACAACCATACTGGTCCAGCAAAATCTTGATTATCCAAAATGACAAACCTACCTTCTACAAAGTAGTAGACCAAGAATCAGAGAAACATCTGTTTCGAGGATACTCAAATTTCATCCTCCATCTAAGAAATTCAGGCACGCCTGCTTGTATTTCTGTATATACCTAATTTCTTTGTTCTATCATAACCTAGTTCTATAACCGTAATTTCCTTCTCTGAGCCTGCTCGATTTCTCTCTTGTTGTTAAACAATATCTTCACCTCTTGAGGTGCCTGCAATGTAGGTGGATATGTTGGAATGATCGTCGAAAAGCTAGTGGTTATATGGGGATATGAGGGAGTCGCTTTGAGCTGCAAATTAGCGGGAACGGGGGTGGCACAAACCGTACCTACAGCAACAACAAGGAGTGACAATAACTTCATGCTTTGTATAAATGAATGTATAATGAAAAGGAATGTGAGTGTGTGCTGAGGAAAAAGCACTGAAGACGGGCCAAAGTCCCGGTTCTTATAAGGTCCGATGACAGGGCCACTAAATTCATTACGCGTCTTGTAAAGGAGGTTCCATGCCTTATACAAAACAAATCTAGAACAAAAACAAAACACAGCCCAGACACAAAACCCGATTTTTTGACGAAAGGGGAATAATGCGACCAGGAACACCGATCTACATGCACGCGAACAATAGTTGCGACAAAACGTTCTATTACAAGAATAAGAACAAGAACAAGACCTTCACTTACCGTTCATCCCCCTTCGTTAATAAGAAACGCGCTCCTTTAACAAGCTTCTTTTTGAACGGTTCTTAGCCTAACATTGCTGTTTGTTTCGGGTAACTTGACTCCAATTTTTTCGTTTTCTTCGTCGTCTTCGTCGTCTCCAGACGTGGACCGCGACAATCTCGATGCAGTCGGGATGCTTCTCAAATTATTAGCCCTGCCGATTAACTCCCACGACTCTACAGGGTTGTCATCGTCTCCTAAGGCGTTGTATTCGCGATAAAACTCCTGGTAATCATCAAATAAACTGGGTCCGTAGCGGTTGCAAAATTCAGTAACTTGAATACTAAGTTCAATACGGGTCTTCTTCAAGCTCTTGATTTGATCCTTGTAACCACGGTGACTCCAGAGACTGATAAACAACGGCTTCAATGACTTATAGTAGTCAACACCCACCTCTCCAATCCTCAACGAAGCATAGGTAGTTAACACTGCCCAACCGTAGCAAAAGATGAAGCTTCCAACAACATATTGCCATTTATAAGGAACAACCCCACGTCTCACCATCCAAACGGTTCCCACACACGAATAAAAGATATACAAAGCCGGAGCCAATAGCAAAGCAACCATAATCTTCCATGTACTCAATACATCCTTGGCCTTGATCTTCACAGCAGATCCAGCTAACGCTTCCTTTGCTTTCCTACGCGATATCCGCTTGGCATAGATAAACACGGGACTGAATAAGAATATCCCTGGCATACTCAACAACAAGAAGACCAGAATCACAAACAATCTCTGAATAAACTTCCAAAGTACACCCCCACGGTCAGTGTGCGTTAATGACTCGACTTGGTGATCATGGATACCAAGATTCATCAATTGATGGTTATAGTCACTAACTGCCTGTTTAAGGCTTTTCAACTCGGGCTTGTCACCATACGCGTTGAACCCTTTGAGCAATCGACGATTCATTTCAACCACCAATGGCAAAGGTATATTTTCTCTGTTGCTGGAAGTATACAATCTTCTGGCTGCTTGAATAGCCATTAGTGTCTCATAGTCATCACAGGTCACTGTAACTTCTTTGACTCCAAATGTAATCATATCTAAAAGTTGTCCAATGGCTTTCCTCGGACTTACATCATAAGATTTACCCATTTCTTCACCAACAACAATAGGCTTACCATATTCAATGACCACTCTCGACCTGAACCGATGAGCATGGAAGTAGTTCAAGCCGACGGGAACTATATTTACAGGAGTCACTGTTTCTCCCTTGGATATTTGCGATGCAATTGCACCAAGAGCCATTATGGCAACGCCCGGCTTCAATGGCAACAAGTCTGGCCTGTCATGAGAACCACCTTCAGGAAAAATTCCCAACACCCGGCCAGAGTTCAAATGGCTAAAGACATGCCGGAACACAAAGTTGTTATCGATATAATCCGCAACCTTAAAAGAGGTTCCTTCGGATAAAAGAATGTCAACCTTAGATTGTTTCAGCAAAGTAATAGCCTTCAATGAAGTTTTGAGCCTGAGGTGAGTATCGTCTTCAATTGACTCAATTTGGGCACTGGCCAATGACCCAGGAAGTCCAATCATACCTTTGACCATGCAGTCATGGGTGAAATGGGTGTCCTCTCCAACAAGCCATTGCGAACCACGATCTTTGTCAACATATATTTTGCCCTTTCCTGGTGAAAAAGTGTCTTGGGCTCTTTCGACCGGGATAGCGCTACATAGCTTGGCGAAATCGCCTATGAAAAACCGGTCATAAGAAACTTTTGCAATCAAAAAAGCTATATGTCTGGCAGACTTCTCTCTGACATTGGTCAGGACAACAACGCCATCCACAAATTGGTTATGGTGAGGAGCAATAACAAAGATAATAGGTCCTTTTTTGGGAATATTGAATGAGCCTCTGGACTTGATATCTCGGAAAAAGGTATGGATAACCAAGTTAAAGAATGCAATAACAAGATCATACGTAATCTCTCTAAGAAGAGTCATTGATTGCCAGAGCTCCGTCAAGGAGGCAATACTCCGTTTGTTTGTTTCTACGGACATATGGGATGTACGAAAATCGCACAAACGATCAGGCGATATTGCCATGTTTATATATAATAATAAATATTATTAAATAATTCCACAGCATGCCACCCGATGAAATAGAATGATGTTCACTAACAAGTGTACTTTTACCTATTAGTCTTCTCCCGCAGGAACCTCGTCTTTGAGGATCTTGTTCAACTTCAAACGTATTTCGGTTCGTTCATCACCACGCAAGGCGTCCTTGATGAATGTGACGTCACAGTCCAACTGAACCATGTGCAATGCACCACGTAATACTCCACACAAGATCTGGGAGTACCACAACTCTTTGTTGATGCGTGGATCGCTGATGACTGGCAACTCGACAAACTCCGTCAACGGATTTGGGTCTGGTAACACCAACACACACGACTTACCGTCGGTGCTCCAGTTTTCCACTGACGGTTGGATATTCAAAAACATCCTGAACCCAACTCGACATATCACGTCGGCCGTCTCTTTGAACGTTTGACACCGCGATACCCCCGTTTTGGCAAGAAACTCCTCTATCAACCGCAACCCGATATTGTAGCCCATTTTGTCCAACTGACTATTGACCTCGGTGTAGTTATTGTTGAAGTCTCTGCACAACTGGGCCACCACGGATCCGTAAGTGAGTGTGAAGAGCTCAGAATTCTGCTGGTTAATATCAGTGGAAGTCAGCATCTGTGATTACAACATTTCATACTTACTATTTTGTCCACATTCTTCCAGATATCATCTCCATTATGTTTGGACTTGGACATCGTGTGTAGGAACTATGTACTGATGTGTCGGTAGATGTTTGGTGTGTCTCCAACCAGGTTTGTTGCAGGAAATGGTGCCTGTACATAAAACAATTTACAGAAGAAAAAAGATTTTGTATTTATTTTGGTGCCTGGTCGTCTTGTACACGACCAAGGGTTATTATTAAACGCGTGCTACATACATACAGAATAAATCATTCCTATTAGATTTCCTTCTTTTCCTCTTGTCTCTTCTTGGTCCTGTTGGCTAAGAACTCCTTATATCTTTCCAAAGTGATCCTGTCTTGCATCTCTTTGTACTGGTTGACAAATGTGTACTGAGTATTGAGATACTTGTCCCAGATAGTAAAGAAGGGCTGCGAAAAGTTGTGCTTGATGCCCCAGGCCTGATGATGGATATCGTGGTAAATGGCGTTATTGGGGAAAATGATTTGGAAAATATCAAATGGAAGTCTGTAGCCACAGTGATCGTCTACCGTCTTCATGGTAGCAAATGTATACAACACCATAGCTTCACGGGGCGAAAGAGAGGTGATAATCGACGCAATTCCGGTTCCCAAGGTGTCCAATAAGAAACCTTCAACTGGATCATTGTACAAAGCACCGTATGCATATGGGACATACAATCTATGATGTCTGGAATGGAAGCGTCTGTATAATGCCTTGTTGACGTGCATGATACGGTGTAACCAGTATTGCCAACTGTCAATGAAAAGCATGGCAAGACAGATACGCAATAATGACCAGCCATACATGTATCCGTAGTAGATAGCCCAGTCAGGAAGAAATGATGGCAAATGGTTGTGCTTCAAGCTCCACATTTCGTAATACTCGAATCCTGTTCTTTGAGGCGGATCAAGCTTATACACAATGTATCCCACAATGGTCTGGATAAAGTGTTGAAAAATCACGTCTTTCAATACATCGTGGAGAGTCACTTTATTACGAGCCTCTTCCTCTTCACTTGGGTGTATACGATACTTTTCAGCCAACTCGTACACATCAATTATATGGAAAACGGAAGCGTATGTCCAGTAAGCAACCACAGGCAAAATTAAGGCAAGTAACCCATCGGGAATACCTTCTATCAAGCTGGGCATCAAAGTAGTCTCAGGCTTTAACCCAAAGCTGGGCTGTGACAAGATTGCTGAGAGGTTCTTGGGTGGTGTCAATAGCAATGAATTCATTGTTTATCGATACGTTAACAAGCTAACAACTGACTTTAAATATACAGTCACGTAATTGTTTCTGCTCTGTTTATAAGCATCGGGTGAGGTTTAAAAAAATGCAATCACGTGAGACCCCTATCTTCGAACATAACGCGAAGCTCTAAAAGTGGGACAACTGAAAATTACGAGTTCGTCTAAGTTCAAAGGAGGATCATATATATACTGTAACAACACAAATAGAGTAGGACCGGCCCAGTAATGGCAAGAGTGATTGAATAGTGACAAAATATTAGAATATAAGAGCGCCTCGAGAATCTTTTTTTGCAGAAAGGCGTTTTATCCGTGACGGACATGCGACAGTCAAATTCGGGGCGACATTTCTCCCCACATTGTGCGTGCGATCTCACCGGGGTCTCAAATCTACTTCGTCAAAATACAATGAAACAATATGGTGATTTTCATATACGCAACAACTTACCTTGAAATTGATACCATGTAACATAACAGGAAGGACTCAGATATTATAGTTCACCCTAATGATCTACAATTCTTTTATAGAAAATCTTCTGTCCTAGGCAGATAATCAAACGGTATTAAGTCTCTTTTGAATATACAGATTGAATTTTCATTCATTTTTCTAATTTAATCTGGAGGCAAACATGATAGATCACTGAGAGTAGCACTACTTTAACAATGAATCCATCTCAAACATTTATGTTCCGTCACAGTAATATAATATATTTTCTAATATTGAAATTGACGATAGGTTATGGAGACCACAATTAATGAAGACAAATACCATATTTCAAGTACGCCGTATCAAAGTCTATACCAGTGGTTACTGAAGATACTGCATCACCCAATGATAGCCAGCCGGTTTATACACTGTTGACATATTTTTTGACGTCAAGATCCTCTCATACACAAGTCAATACACCCCTGATCCATAAAATTTCAAGAGTTTTAAGCACCAAGACACCTTATCAGAAAGCAAATATCATACAGAACAATTTAAATAAAAACTGATTAAGTAATGAGTCATATCATCAGCAATGAGGCCTACTTTCCGTCTTCAAATTTGAAGATAACTCTATTCTAGATTCACGAGAAAAAGTTCAATAACGAAGGATTTTTTGAATATAGTCCGTAAAAAGAACTTAATATATCCTTCAGAGCTTTGGTAAAATAAAGATGATAATCAAATAGTGTCACATTTTTACGAATTAAAGAAGCAGGTAATTGAAAATTTGATTTGTACACCGTTAATGAAAGTGGACTATGCAATTGTGTATTCTTAGGTATCCTTCACAGTTCTTTGTAATTACTCGCTTCTTTGGATTTCTTTTACAACATTGTAATAAGCAAGCGCCTCCAATAATTCATTTCTTTATTTCTGTCAAAACACTAGCCATCAATTCGAAGTACCTGTTTATTGACTTGATTCAGCTCTATTAGCTAGTGTGTGATTTGTGAATCTATCATATATGTGGTTCTAATCACGAATTATGAACCCTGCGCACACATTGAAAATCTTCTAAACCATGATCAGCTATGTACTTTAACTGGTTAAGCAATAATCTCGCGTTTATTATTTTAGGTTCTGTCCATCTTTGCATTAACAATGTAATTATAACGGATGGTTTGTTTTCCTTTCGAATAAACTAATCCAGCCTAGTGTAACCAGGCAAACGTTTTCCGTTTTTAGTCGAGGCGGCTCAGGCAAAAAGCTTGGCTCATCAAAAAAAAAAAAAACTTATGCTAGTGTGTCCAATGTAACTAATTGTGAAGACGAAGCTGTACCTTTATGTATGTTTACAGATCTCACCACATCTATTTTCTTGTTTTTAAGAACCTGATCCAGAAAGATAAAACACTTCATGGCTTGTACGTTTGAGGTATTATAGTACTATTTGTACAATGCCAAATTATTTTGGTACTGTTACAACATGTCAGTCAAGGGTTCAAAAACTTGTGTAAAAATGTTACACTTCAAATTTTTGAATGCCGCTAAATGTGACATTTTCTGTCATGAGGTGAACTGTAAGAATTGTTCTTGGTAGTCTCTGTGTGTGCTTCAATTTCGTCTACCATTCAAATTGTTAATTAGTACTAGATCTTAAGATTACTTTGATTAATAAAAGATAATATGTTGAGAGTATTCATGTATACAAGAACACCGCAATGCTATCTGTCTGGCAAAAGTAACTACTTCATTGATGTGTATCTTCATATCATGCCAAGAAGATTGAAATCATGTGGGCAATGGAATCTTTGTGAATAACAATACTTTTGGAAATTTTTAGCGAGCGATGACCATATATCAGTTTAAAATTCTTGAGTCAACTTCTTTTAAATGCAACCTCTAAAAAACTTTAAACTTTAGCCAGGTACCCTCTAAATGCCAAATATGATCAAGAAATATGATATCCAGAAACAACACAAAATATTAAAGTTGATCTTGATTTCCCCTCTTCTGTCAGGTTATTAAAAAAGAATTTGGGACACAGAAAGTATATTTCACCAACCTATGTTACTCTAAAGAAGTGACTTCTGACTTCTGGTCTCAATTATAGCTCTGGCTTTGTTGTGAGAAAGGCGTTCACAACTTAAATATTACTTGATAAAGGGTTCTAGAAAAAAAGCACTCGCATTCGTGTTACAAAAAATATTTAGCCTTTCTTGGATCTGGTAAAAACCGCCTGGATATCAATATTCATGTTGCAATGTTTATATCTAACAAAATATAAACAAAAGTAAATACTGCAAAAATTACAATAACTAGCGACCAAAAAACTATTTAAAGGGCCCTATTCAGACCCATTGTAGTCTCTCATCACAATCAAAAAAACATTACATTCGTTTATCATGAGACTCGCTGAAATTATCGCTGCCCTGCTTATCACTACTGTTGGTACTTCTCTGGCTTTTCACTTAGTTGCAAATGGTCCTTTTATTGACAACTTGCTTGTTAGTGAAAGCTGTGGTCTGCCTCAGATTAAATGGGGTAGTACTTCACTTGACGAAGCCATTGACTTCTCAGTTAGTGACACCTCTTTGGGGAAGCCTGGTTCATTCTTGACTACGAGTTGGGGCTACTGGACAATGACGCGTTACTACAGAAAGCGTGGAACTGGTTACCAAATTGACAATGATGGAGTTCTTACTAAGGACCACAATTTGTACAATGATCAGTTCTGGGCATGTATCCACGGTTTCGGTCGTCGTTACTTGATCAAGGAAAATAGTTGGGGTAACTGTTCTCCAATCACCCTTTCTGTATATGAACTGATGCCTGAATTCCAACAATCTCCTGTCTTGGGTTCAAGCGCTCCAGGTGGCGTTTCTGCTGTTTCTTTTGGTAACTCTACTCTGGTTAATGAAGAGCAACCAAGTGAGCAAGACCCAGCTGCTGCTGAACAACCAATTGAATCGGCCTCTGCTACTGCCGAACAACCAATCGAGCTGGACCCAGCTGCTGCTGAACAACCAATTGAATCGGCCTCTGCTACTGCCGAACAACCAATCGAGCTGGACCCAGCTGCTGCTGAACAACCAATTGAATCGGCCTCTGCTACTGCCGAACAACCAATCGAGCTGGACCCAGCTGCTGCTGAACAACCAATTGAATCGGCCTCTGCTACTGCCGAACAACCAATTGAACTGGACCCAGCTGCTGCTGAACAACCAATTGAACTGGACCCAGCTGCTGCTGAACAACCAATTGAGCTGGACCCAGCTGCTGCTGAACAACCAATTGAACTGACGGCTTAGGGTCATATTTTGCTAATTCTTTCACTACCTTTTGTGATACCCTCTATACCAGTCTATTGATTTTGCTTTTGCAATAGTTTTATCTTTAAATAAATAGTGTTTGCTTGCTTTTAATATCTTTACCGCTATTTGGTTAACTGTTGTGCATAATAACACAAATATAATACAGAAGAGATGTACCTTGAGAATATTTGGGACCAAGTATTTGAAAATAGCCCCTACCTTTTACATATTGTTTCTTAGAATAAGCCAAAAACTAACTGGAATATATATGCTTACTTTATGTGCTAAGCTTTGCAAAAATATATGGGTTTTTTAAAAAGCAAAAATGTTTCTCTCGTCGTTTAAATTTTAAAAAAATAATTAGTCTTTCATCAAAAGCATGTTTCCCAACTGCAGAAAGGATCTCTAATAATTTTAATAATTGATCGCAATTTGATGAAAAAACTTCTTGTATTATTCCCACTTTCATTTAACTATGGGAGAATAAGAGTAAATTAAGCAACTAAGTATCTTGATTTGCAATAAAATAAAAGAAGTCATCACAATTAAGAAATGAATATAGCAAAGGTGATTTAATTGTACTGGCACTTCCAACTTACAGTCATGTGTGATCTGAATATTGGATTCAATTTTTTGGAAAAATTAATTAATGAACCCTACAATGTGGGTTGATAAATCTAATTGGCACACATGTTCTACTATATGGTTCTATTTGAGAAAAAATTTAGAAGAAATAAAAAGATACACGAATCTACTTACTTGTTTCACAATTTTATTATTTCATCCATCTTGAATTGCTTCAACTTTCTCCATCTATTCCATGAAACGTATACAACTATTAAACAATTTTTTTTTATAATGCTTGGCACTATTATAAGAACAGGAACATTTCAATTGCTAATGCACCAAAAACTCATTCAACACCTGAAAGTAAATGTTTGAATCAAGGAAATCTTGAAAGGTACTTGATAAACGCGTCTACTCCAATGTTATGCTGCCAAAGGGAAAACATTTTTTCTAAAGGATGCTCATTAGCAAACAGAATCCCAATAAGGCATTTTTAAAAATCCTTGTTGTGGTACTATGATAAAACAAAAGTTGGTAAGTAATACGACAGAATATTACAAATAGTCTAGAAAAATGAATGCCAAATTGTCATATTTTAACCCAAGTGAAATTATCAGAAAGAGATTATAGAATGAAAGAAGAAAATAATAAGACAAAAATGAAGATCGAAGGTGCTGTAATGCCACCAGAATCAGTGGAAGTACTTACGTAATGCAAAGAATTGGAGCTCTGAGCGAGAAATTTAATAAGAAAGTATTGCTTTCTGATGAAAGGTTTTAAGGCTCTGGAAATCAATCGCTGGTGCAGCTGTAGGTTTTAATTCATTTTACTGAACCACCATGTCGAATAGTGTCATTATCAGAGGGTGAATACAGTGGGGCACTTCCAATATTGTTCACCATCATCAGATGTTCTTGGAGGGATAGTGCTTGTTTGTGTGCTCACAATAGTAGTTGTACCTTAAGCCGTTTCTGGTGGAATTTGTTTCACAGATGTGGGAAGAATGGTTGGGAAAATGGAGTTTGAGGATGACGGTACTGAATCACAGTTTAAAAGCCCGGTTGAAATGCTGTTACTTTCAAAGCTAGATACCTACAGACTAGAAGCCGATATACTTGAAGTCAATGGAATTGATAACCCACTTGATGAAGAAACAAAAGTCTCTGAGCTAAAGCTAATCTGCGAGAAAGTAGAACTAGTTAAATCTTGGATGGAATTTAAAACAGAAGAAATCATGAATGATTTTGAAGGTGGAAACGTCGAGGTAGATGTGGTACACGATTCCTTTGGGTCTGTTTTAACAAAAACCAACAAATACCGTGGATAAAGAACCGTCAATGTTAGTAGTGGTGAACATCATGGTGTATCTAGTAGATGATGGTTGAGGTGGAACTTCAACAACAGCGGATGCAGTTCCTGCATTAGTGGTTGGAATAGTCACAGTAGTTGGACTTTTGGGTCCTCTCTTTATTGACCAGGGTTTCGAGACACTTCCTATCTAATTTCATGTTAATTGACCAATTGGCAGAGCAAGTCCCGAAGCTCGGAAAATCTGGAAGCAGTATAATTTAGAGCTGAGGACTGATGGAGTGTACTTTTATTCTCTTGATACCACCAGTTGGATCCCCTTTGGGACTGAATTGATCAAATATGTTAATTGCAGCCAATTCATCTTATATTTCAACGGTGGAATCTACGTGTTGGTTCTCCATAAGATTTCACGTGAGCAACGTCACTCTGAAAGTATTTTCCTGGTCACGTTATTAGTGTGGCAGATTCCAAAATTGATTTGGAAAATAACTTGACAACAAATCCTCAATAGGCAATACAAATAGTGCCGTGAAAAGCCGTTGTTGGAGAGTAGATTCAAATAGTTTTAGTTTTTTGTATAGAGGACATTCTTTTCTAATTAATCCCTGAAGTATCACGTGCAGAGAAATACTGCAGATTGACGCTACGTGTATTGTACAACAAATACACTATAGTTGTTGGAAGACAAATTTAAAATGAAACTTTGTTTTCAATTCAAAAGTGGCGAACCTTTTGCTCATTGATCACCAATCTCGTATTCCCGATTTCTATTATATTCTTAATGTCCATTGTCTTGAAAACCTCAAGTTGTTTATTTAATACTGATCTGGCAAAGATCTTATCCTATTAACCTGGTGTAACCCATAGCAAATGTACATCGCAGCTAGTGCTCTTTGGGATATTCAAAAAAGGTATTCCTGCGCGATATGCAATCCTGTTGATGCAACTTTGAGAGAACAATAACTAATTGTAAGAGAAAAAACTAGGCAAGGATATTCATGCCGAATTTTATAGCCGATGTTACATATTATAAGGTGCCAGTATTAGAAACAACAACATGGCTACGTAGCTATATATGTGACGGATACTGTTCTTGATAGGATTGAATGGACTGATATTTTCTATATTTGAATTATTAACGAGCCTTAAATGGATTGAAATTATCTGTCTCTCTATGCTCGCCCATAAAAAACTGTTTATCCTCCTGGAGAAGTCAGCAAGCAGTCGACAATTACCAAGTTGCCACAAAACCAATTATAGAATACAATAACAAACCTGCAAATTTTAAACCTATCGAAAAATTGACTTTATATTCAAGAACAACTGTTACATGAAACCCATCACAATAAAGAAAGTGATCAAATTAAACAATTTTGAGTATCTTGGATAATTTTTGTTTTAAGCAAAAACGGAAACCTATATTATTGACCTACCAATCCGACTTGTATTTTAGTGTACATTAAAGTTGGAGACCACAAGTTAACAGATCTCTGCATTTAATAATAGCTTGTTTTGCAGTTGCTTCTACTAAATCATAAAATAATACACCTGTGAATAAAATTCTTGAACATAAATAAGACCAGAAAAGAATTTCTTCTAATTAATAGCAATATCTGCAAAATCCAAATGCGACCCGAGCTTCAAAAACCTAAATCAGAAGGATGACCTCTTCCTCACTTACCGGAACCAATAACTGTTGAATTTTGGTTCTCAAATATTTTTCTAAATTGGATGTCGTACTATTCCTGAATTTCATTGCATAACTACTAAAATTTAAGATTCATCCATTTTACTTTATAATTTAATGGTAGTCTCCTGTTCGGTGGCGAGCGGTAGCATATGTTGGAGAGTAAAGGAGTATCAATCGAACAAACATAAATTTAGATAAAATTCTCACTTAATATGTGTACCTTAAACAATAAATGGAGGGGGGACTTAAGAAAAAGTTTGTACAATAACTAACAGAAAACTCATATCATTGTAAATCATGACTTAATAATATATTGCCATTAAGTTAATGTTATTATTGAAATTTCATCAGTTAATATTCCTGTGCTTACTATTTACTTGAATGAAAAAAGGTGATATATTTCTACTTTGTATTGAATATTATGGCTTTTGCATGATCTCTGGATAGTTGTATACTTACTCATGCAACCTAGTTATAGAGGATTCAAAAATTAAAAAAATAATTTAAAACTCAAACATTAATGTACCCTGATGCTACATTTATTTGGGTATTGTTGTACATTTAAGGTTTTAATGCGATATATTAAAATCTCAATTTAACAAAGGTATTCTAATTTATTAAAAAATCTACTTTACTTGCGTTACGAATACCCTATCAAAAAACACACGTTAAAGATAGCGAACTATATATACAATTTGCTATCGCAAAGGTCAGAAATGTACAATTACCAATATTGATTTGCTAATTCTTTAGGTCTCGAAGCAATTGTGTATAAACATGCTTTTGAATCTATTGTTGTCTGATCCTGAAGAACGTTTTCACCAGGGTTACTATTTAAATGATAATGCAACCTAATTTTGCAAAATGAAAAATGATCAAACCAAAAAAGTTATTGCAACAATATTCAACTAGGTATTGGAAACACTATTTAAACAGAGTCTTTTGTCTATAATATATTGTTTGACAATACCAAAGCGGTTTTTTAAACTTTAACAATGAAATTTATGACAGCACTTGCTGTCACAACCATTTTTACCCAAGCAGAAGCCTTTATTTTGGCCGTACACCCAGATGACCATGATGAAGCGTATCTTTCTTGCTACTCAGGTGATCTTGATGCTGGAGGATGTAATATGGTACATCCTTATTCAAATCCATTAATTTTCAGTTATGATGCTGGTTACCTTTCTGCGACTGATGGTACAGGCGTAACATATTATCTTGTACACCTGTTTTCTATTCTTCTTTTCGTCCTGTGGTCGCTAACTACGGATAAGAAGAAAGCAAGTCATGACTGGGAGTTTCTTTCCCCAAATGGAGAAGAAGGAGGTTCCCCTCAACCTGGATACAGCGTCGTCATTGGAAGATCCACAGACAATGTATTTCGCAGTTGCTATGTTCCTTTTGACAAATCCGATTGTAGAAGAAGTATCTACCCTAATGATCTTTGGATCAATGGCAGCTACAATGTTCCTGGCTGTGAAGGGGTTGAATTAGTAGTTCGTGAAGATCCACCACCTACCTCATCATCCTCATCATTTTCATCATTTCCAAACGCGGGTACCTCAACTACAACACTGATTCCTGAACCCCCCAATCCCACTCAAACCTCACATGGTAATATTGAATTTTATCCTGTTTATTCAACTAGCACTTAAAATTCTAACACAACTTTATGAGAGTTACAGAAACATTTAGGAAGTTTTTATAATTCTTTTCTTTCAATTAGAACATCCTTAAACGTCTAGTATCGTATAGTGAAAAAACAATATATCTTTTATGCCATGATGTAATCTTGTTGCTAACCTTCCAGATAGTAGCACCGTCTTACTTCAGTGAATATGGTTGTCATAGTATTAAATATGATGTAATTTAGATTTCAATCTTTAAAGATAGTTATTTTACAACTAGGACTGTATGGAGTGAACCAAACAGACGATCTGGTGAGTTATGCACGTTATATCTAGAATCTTAACAGAACAAGAAATATATATGAGCAAGTTGCATCTAGGATGGAATGTTATGACATCTCATTCCAGTTGATGTATCATGAAACATTCTCATAGATCATGAGACAACCAAATTACTGCCAGTTTCATTGCAACTATGAGTGGAACATCCACGAGAACTCCAAGTAGCTGTAGCGTGTACTCAGACCTTGGGATTGAGTTAGGTCCGCAACAACCTCTTATACCATCAAACACTACCTCCACTTGGGCCAAAACTTGCAAATCCACTACCACTTTGGCCGACTTTGTTAATCATACAATTATCAAGAATGTGGAAGTTCCTTCTGTTGTCAGTAGTCACAAATTTTTTGGAACAATTGCACTAGTAGTGTAGAACAGACTGATTCGGCTGATTTCACTACACCTCCGGCTACCAGGGTCATATCAGTGAATAAAACAAGTTTACAAATCGGTGAGAGTACTTTTCATTGTTGATCGCAATCTACATTCTGGTCTCACAATTACAATCATCAATGAAGCCACTATTACACACTCTAATGGTAGCGTTGTTAAGATACCGATGGTATTTATTCTCTTCTGTTAATTGCCTTGTCTACAAAAGGCTTTAACTTCATCTGATGCCGAAGCTACACGATTGAGCATTTTATCTGGATCCATTAATGAGAATAATAGAATAAGCAATCGCTAACCATTCTTATCCATTTTGTCCTTTGTTAGCAGCTATTTTAATTATGAAAGACTAAGAATATTGGGATACATTAAGATGAAATGGTGCATTTCTATCAAACTAAATTCGGAACTGTATGGCATTAATATGCATCCAATCAACTCCGCTGGAACACTAATCCAGTGCTTTTTATCGTGCTTATCTACTACGGCACGAATCCTTTGCCACTATCCACTCTTACTCCCTCCTACTCCCTCCTACTCCCCCATACTACCCCCCTACTCCTCCAATCATCTCCTTCTCTCTCCCCTCTCTTCCTCCTTTTTTCCAACTTTTCCTAATTTTATCTCAATTTTAT